>JACXGM010000826.1:0-21503 GCA_016801145.1 Umbra pygmaea
GAAGCCAATCCTAGATTTTATTTTAGATTGGAGGATGTTAATGTGATGCTGGAAAGAGAGTGAACAATCTAACCAGATACCTAGGTATTTGTAGGTGTCCACGTATTCCAGTTTGGACCCATCCAGAGTGGAGATGCTAGTCAGGTTGGCGGGTATGGGAAGTGTGCGGTTGAAAAGCATGCATTTAGTTTTGTTGGGACTTGTACTACGTAGATTGTTTGTTTTGGGGTCTAAAGTCACCCCTGTTATTTAAGCAGCTGAATGATGGCGTAGATTTATTGTTTTATGCGCTATCAGTTAAAATATTCAAGAACACAACTCCCTGTTATGGTTTCCCTTCTCTCCAACCACAGTACACTCCAACCAAGTTTGTGACATTTAAATTTGACTGATGTTTTATATTGTTTTTTCACAGTGGACAACTATAAAAGAAACTCTGCTCTCAGCTTGTTTTTCCCTGTATAAATAAAGATTATTAATAGAATAAATGTATTAAACTGAATGTTATCCAACAGTATTTTGCTGTCCCATTTCTGCTATTGTTTATGTGGAGTGATAATAATAATAATGTGTTTTAGTGATGTAAGTGGAGGACGGAGCAGCTTGATCAATACAAATTCTGCATTGCACTTTTGAATGCACAAATAAAAACCTGGTGAATTTATTTTGTGAAACACTATTACACAATTACTGCAGATGTGTTATGGCCATTGTCTAATCTTATAATGCAAAATTAAAAAAAAAAAATTCCCTTCAATGCAAACGGCCACAGCTGTCCTACCAACACAACTAAATATGACTGTCAGTTAACAATTGCCAGAAAGTCAACTAAATAATCTGTTACGAATAGAATGTATACAAATAATGAATGTATGTATTTTATAGCATTTTTGTTTTGGACCATGAAGTGTAATATAGGGCGCCATGGTGGGAAAATATTGGTGACTGATATCAATATTTCTCTAGTGCTCAAGGCCTACTGTTGGACAGGCCAGCAGGACACAAGGCTCAGGCTAAGACTATTTACAGGAAAAAAAGAGCAGACGTTTTCACTTGAGTAACCTCCAGCTCCGCCATGAAACACAGAAGGTCGAGGTGGAGAACAGAGCAGTAGAGAGGTGAAGGCAAATTAGGATTGATTGAGGGGGATTAGGGCTGTTGCCCGCTGACTTCCGCTGACTCGGCACATCTGCGGGCGCCTGATGACACCTGTTTAGGGGTGCTGATAGGGATGCGAGCACAACACGGACCACCCGATTCCCAACATCACCCCTTATCCAGAAACCTCGGTCAGACAGACACACAAGGGGGAGCTACAGACAATTTGTCAATCTTCACTTTTTCAAGGAGATCTCAGTTAGATTCCCCTCAGGCCTTGGCCTGTAGTTTGGGTCTGGACTGGGTGTGAGAGGAGAGCACTTCCTCTGTAGATCATGTAAATTGTTGTCTGCTCAGAGGTAACGGAGGAAAACAGATGGAGTGAAAGAGAGATGGAGGGCACGGGCGTCTGGGACGAGACAGTGATAGAGTGGCAGTGGGCTAACCTTTACCAGTTCATGTTTTTCTCCATTGTGCTCTCTACCTCTCTCTCTCTCTCTTGCTGTCTCTCTCTCGCCCTTTATCTCATCCACAGCTTTCTCTCTCTCACTGTTTCTCTGTAATTTCCTTATCTCACATTTATCACCATAATAAAGGGCCTTAGCAGAGCTGTCTGCTACAGCATTACTGAGTTTGATACAAACACTTTTCACATCTGTGCTGAAAGAGCAGACACTGTTACATTTCACAATTCATAAATTACCTGACTAGCTTATTCAAACACACCGACAGTCTCATCCTCACACCAGCAATACCCCTACCCCTACACACACACAAACACACACATCATAGTCTTTTTACTGGGCTGAATAATGACTGTGCCAAAGGGCACCACTGTGATCTCTGCCTGGTATTTAAAGCCCTGTCACTGAATTTAAATCACACCACCGTTCCCCAGCTTCCTAGAGTTAAGTGGAAATGTCCTCTTTGTTGCCTGATCCAGGGATCAGAGACCTAATGCTTTCATCATAGCCTATAGGTAATACCATCTTATTAGCTAATGCAGACAGATGCTATCAGTAACACTGGAATAGCCTCAAAGGACTGCACTTCAGGCAAATGAGATGTCATTTTGACATTAACATTCTAACAGCTGAATAAATCCATTATATATGCTGATTTTAAATATAATCACGTATTAAAGGGCTCCCTTCCTTTAAGTTAACCATTTATATAAAAATCTGATTAGTAATTCAGATTTTGAGATATACACCAACTGTGGTTTTGCTTTGTTCCATAGCAACATTATGATGTTAAAGTAATATAATGTATATATTACACCACAATCAAAGAAAAAGTATGTTTGTTAGAAAACAGTAACAGCTGTTTTGATAATGTCAAATACAGATCACGTTCAACCCTGTGACAGACATCTATCTTTCTTTGTTGTGCAAAGATGAACAGTTGACCCCATTGAGCCTCACCGAGGAAGACTCGTAGTGTTGCCACAGAAACATGATGTATTTATTGATCTGTTTATGGTGCTATGGAGGTAATGTATTTGGTGACCTATAGAGTTGCACAACCATCCCACAACAGAATGTCAAGTGCAACAGGCGAATTGTCCAATGAAAACAGTAGATATTAAAGATTTCAACAGCATGGACAAGCATTCTTCAAAATCTGCTGCTACAACGTTAGTTTACATAAGGAGTGACATCCTATTTAATGTTTCATAATAAGGTTTCCAAATAAACAATCTACAGTGTAAACTGCTTGTAAATATTTAATTTACCATTGATTTATTTATATGTACATGTCAAAAACATATCACAAAATAGTCAATTACATATATATATTTTATTTTATTATTTTGAAGTACAGTTGGGTTTGATTATACTGTACGGTAGTATGTTCATAATTTCAAACATATTATTTTCGAAAATATAATGGTACTGCTAAATCCATTATAAAGAAATTACTCTTTATGATTATTTGTACAGTGTTGGTTAATAATGAATGGGTTGATTTACTCATTTTATTTATTAATGCAATTCATATTTTATTTATTGTTGATTTATTATTGAGGACATGCAGTTATCAATAAATCGGTACATGAAAAACATACATTCTTGTAAACCAGTTATTACTAAATAACATTCTTAGTATGAGTGCATGTAATCTGCAATGGAAGTTTATTCTGATTTACTATTATATAAACAATTGTTTATCCTGATTTTGTCCTGTAAACATTTACAATTACTTTTAAACTTGTGGTACTAACCAAAACTATTTCCACACAAAACAAGCAATGATACAATATAAACATTCTCAACTGAAGATACTCTAAATAGAAATAGAATTTAAATAGAAATGACCCCAACCATGGTCTCATCTACAACTGAATGCCAATATTATTCATGGCCATGCAAATGTCTCAACAACAATAATCATCATAAACAGAGTCTCAACTTTCTACATGTCACCTTGTGTCATTTGCAAGATTCAGAATATGCAACATTTTATTACATCAATAACATGCATCCAAGACACTATGGATGCATATTAAGAGAAATAAATAAACTGATTGGACTTTTGAATAATTAGATTAAATAATTTGCCAACAATTGCACAAAAGATCAGCATCGGTCTCCCTGTATAAACACAATGAGAAAACCATATGCAAAAGTAAAGGATAAATGTCTTTTTCAATTCAATGAAATCAGGAACTGATTGATTATTTTCCTCTCTAATTGGATGACATTAGATACTGTAAATTGGGCTTGATATTGAAATGTTTAGATTCCTAGCCTAATATGTCGACATAGACTGTATTCTAACTATTTACAGTTGTATGCAAAAGTTTAGGCACCCCTGACAATTTCCATGATTTGCATTTATAAATAATTGGGTGTTTAGAACTGCAATTTCATTTTGATCTATCAAATAACAAAAGACCACAGTAATATTTCGGTAGTGAAATGAGGTTCATTGGATTAACAGAAAATGTGCAATATGCATCAAAACACAATTAGACAGGTGCATAAATTTACAAAAAACTATGAAAAGCTGTTGTTGCTCAATGGACTGAAGTCATTGTGAAATTATTTGAATTGATTCCGTTTGACTTTCCTGTATACACAGTTCACAACCATCTCGCTGTCACATGCACTCCTTTTTCATCCTGTGTCCTTCCATATTTACCGGGCCACTGCCCTTCCTGTTTAGTATCCCTCTCTCTGGCCAGCATCTGCTGCTGCCTGTTTAAGTTGTGAATAACGGATAAGGGTTAGTATTCCATTAGTGGGGCCTGGTTACAGAGATGGAGACCCAGGAAGGCTCATAATCAGGCTGGACATCTAAGCCACTATTTGTCCTTCCCAACCCTCAAATGAACCAGTCGTGAAGGCCTCCACTCTAACACACTGGGCTAAAAACGTCCAGCACCACTGCTCTGCATGGTTGGCATGGCAGCCCAGAGAGGACATTAGAATGCTGGAACATGAAACCACTTTCACGCGGTTTGTGTTTTTGTGTGCTGACCAGCAGCCTCGCCATGATCATGGCTAGCACACGCGACTTGGGAGTATATGCAATATATCAAACCTCTTTGAATTCACTGAGTATGGTTATGTTAATCACCAGAAATCAATGGGTTGTGCTCTAAAGTTTGCATATCCCTGGAGAATTGGCAATAGATATACAATCTTTAAAGAAAACATGAGTGAGCAGTCAACTGTATGTCATAACAGAATGGCACAATCATAAAACAAAACGTGGCAACAAAGAAAATAATGAAATTACCCCTGTTCAAAAGTCTGCATACCCTCAGTTCTCAATACAGTGTTTTGCCCCCTTTAGCAGCAATGACAACCTGCAGTCATTTGTGACAGTTGTCTACGAGGCCCCGAATTCTCGCAGGTGGTATATCTTGGCAAAATGCCTCCACATCATGCAAAATCTTTGGTCATCTTGGATGAACCGCACATTTGAAATCTCCCCAGAGTGGCTCGATGATTTTAATGTCAGGAGACTGTGATGGCCACTCCAGAACCTTTCCTTTTTCTGCTGTAACCACTGGAAGGTCGACTTGGCCTTGTGCTTAGGGCATTGTCGTGCTGGAAAGTCCAAGAGCATCCCATGTGTAGCTTTCGTGCAGAAGAATGCAAATTGTCTGCCAGTATTGCCTGATAACATGCTGCATTCATCTTGCCATACATTTTCACAGGTTCCCTGTGCCTTCAGACTCCACCCCCCCCCCATAACAGCAGTGAGCCCAGGGCTCGAAATACACAGCGTCCCGGGGTCAATAAAAATATATCCGGGACGGTTCATAACCGACTTTGGGACGTTTCCGGGACGATGGCCAGTAAAACACAACTTGCATACACACTGTAAATAATTATTTGACTCATTTAAGTTGCGGCAACTTTAGGAAATTTGCGCAACTTGAGGAAAGTTGCGCCAACTTTAGGAGTTAAGTCCACATAGGAATGAAAACTGCTAAAGTTGGCGCAACTTTCCTAAAGTTGGCGCAACTTTCCTAAAGTTGGCGCAACTTTCCTAAACTTGCCGCAACTTTCCTAAACTTGCCGCAACTTAACTGAGTCAAAGTTACATTTTTTACAGTACAACAGTGGTTACTAACGTACATGTTTAAGCACAAGGCTGATGAAGCATATTATAAATTCAGCCTAAACATTGATAAACTATTAATAATTAACATGACAAGTACAGCAATATTTTCACTTCTACTATTTTGAGTAAAATATGGTTTACTCCGCTCAGAGTTAAATTGAGTAGCACTGTACATCTCTTGTTGTTGCTTCCTCTTGGAGGGTTTTAGGACGGGTATCTGTCAAAACACTTTGTGACAACTGCTGTTGTTATAAGGGATTTATAAATTGTATTTAATTGATTGACAGAACACACAAGGCACTCATATATATTTAACTCTGAGCAGAGTCAATCTCATTTTATTCAAGAATGGGACCATATGTTATCTAGGGAGAGTAAAATCAACACTGCAGTTTTTACTGCTTAGGCTGGCTACTACAGTAGCTCTAGAGAAAATGGTTGTATGATCTTCTTGACATTAGTTAAAACATACTAATACATATGTGCTAAACTGTTTTAGCAAATTAGATTTTTGCATTTGTTGCTGTGGATTTTGTGGCTGATAACAGCTCACAGCACTTTGTTGTTTGCTGCTACATTATGAGTAGTGGAATATCGATGTGTGCAGTGAAGGTTTAATTGAAGGGAATTTTCTGGGAACTTGCTGGCAGCTGCTATATATATATATATATATATATATATATATATAGTTATAGTTAAGCCAACAAGATTTAATAATAGTAGACTAACTATCCACAAAAAAATGATCTAATTTAGACAAAGGTAAAAATAATATTCTGAAGGCAGGCGTGGGTGTGGGTGCTGTACAGTTAAATGTTTTTTTTTATGTCATTGATGCTTCTGAATTTCTGTTAAGTACTCACCATTTGATAAAAATACTGTTTTTTTCTTGTGAACTTCCCACTGTATAGAAAGGGAAATATATTTTAGGGCTTGGTGCTTTCGGTCTTTAAGAAAAAGCTGATAATGTGATAGATAAGGTTCAATACTTTCATAGAATTTTCACAAAAGCATGATTCTTCACTGTTTCCCAACAGTTTAATAGCAATTTGTACCTCCTTATTAATACTGCATCATTATTAATACTGCCTTACTCTACATCATTGAATCCTATGAGGCTGGTTTACCAGCTTAACTAATATATATTACATATCCCCTTTTGTTCAGAAGATTGGGGTACCCAGATATGTTCAGGTTTTGACAAAAATGTTTACTTTCTTTCACCAAGGCTGCATTAAATGTATACAGATATACTGTATGTCCAAGACAGTTTTAAAAATGTCTATCTCTGTTGGAAATTACTGATTTATGATCGATTATTCACATACAACTACAAAGCAACATTTTCAGATGCCATTTCTGCAGTGTCCTAATGATGAAATGTTCTAGCTCATTAGTAATTCATAATTTTTGCCTATTATTTCTGATCAATTTAATACCACCTTCCTGAATAAAAGTGTCAAATTCCATCAAAACAATAACCCCAAACCTTTGAACGCTAGTGTGTCTGTTTGCTTCAAATTGAAAGTAGTTAAAGAGCAACTTGCAGGTTGGACACCTCAATATAGAATAGTGTACAGTAATGAAAAACAACTCGATTGGAGAGATAGATAACTGCCAAAAACAATATTTATAGATAAAATTGTAATTAACAATAACATCTGCATCTATAAATCACAGATCGGAAGTGACGTAACGCGAGGTAGTCTGTCAAATTACGGATGAAAACGAAAGTGAAACTAAGCTGCTATGATTATGGCTACTGTAAAACTTTCTCTATATCTCACGCTGTCTCTCACCACTGCTCTAACTACATCGACAAACGCAATGAGAGAGCAAAGCGCAGCTCATTGCCTCTGCCTACGTCATATGACGTGTTGCTAGCTGGGCGGAGCCTGGCTTATTATGGGCACATATTCATCAAAATCCTGCTTTATGTTTTGTGTAACATAGAAATTCTTACATATGTGTTTTTAAACGACCCCTTCCAACAACATTAACTATTAATTGAGTCATCAATTAAACCTGCAAGTTGCTCTTTAAAATGCTGTCAGTTCCACTTTAAGTTTATGGATTGCAGATTGTATCTGGCTCAGAACTACACAAATCAATTTAAAAGTACTGCAAATGATCTAGACTCTAGAGTAATGTTGGCATTTTAAAACATAAAAAATAGTATTTTATATTTTGGGAAAGTTCAACTTCAGTTTGGGATGGTTGCAATTGGACTTCGGGACGGTACTGGGACAGGGAGGAAAAAAGATAAACCGCGAGCCCTGAGTGACACACCACCATGCTACACCACCATGCTTCACAGCGCTTAGTCGAACATTCTCTAATCAGTAATCTTGCCATTTCATCTGACTGTTTTCTGATGCCTATAATATCAGTATGCCTCATTTTTTTAAGCCCACTGCATAGATGCGCCGTGCCACGTCAAAAGAATTTCTCTGCATAGGATGATGTATGTTATTCGATGCATATGATAAATAAACAACTTTGACTTTGACTTTATTATTGTTTTTGCTGTTTACAGTACCATGGCACTATTCCATTGTAAATTTCCCATTCATCATGAATCAGGGTCCTTGGGTTCCTCAAATCCCCCTCTTCTTTACAACCTCATCTGATTTAACTAGTTTCACTAGAGATTCAATCTCTTTTTTGTCACATAATGACTAGGTTTAACTCCATTATATATACAGCCTGCTATATCATTATTTGGCCACAAAGTTCTGACTACATTCTACTATGCTCAGAAACTCACACCCTTATTTTGCATTCCCAATTGCACTAAATGGCCAAATCTCATAGCCATTAGCCGGACCCTTTTCCTCCTCCTCCAATGCTCCTTGGGAGATGTTCAGTTGAATCAAGGCCCTGCAACCCCCGTTGATAACCGAACCCCTCAGATACTCTAATTTGACTTATGTTACCGTAGAAGCCTTGGTTTAATGTATAATAACATTAGAAGCCTTCTCCCTAAAATTGAGTTAGTCACTGCTCTCGTACACTCAGCTAACCCTGACATCCTAGCTGTGTCTGAATCCTGGAAATCCACAAAAAAATCTTGGACTCTATTGTATTGAAAATCTACAATGCTTCGTTATTCTATCGAGGTCTGTGCCCAAAAAGTTTGAGCTTTAACTTCCAAAAATCCACTTTTCCAAAGATAAGTCACTTACTGTAGCTGATTGTTGTAGACCACTTTCAGCCCCCAGTTGTGCTCTAGACACCCTATACAAATTGATCACCCCCCCATTTATCCTTGGAGTTCTTAAAATTAGGAGATCTAAATTGGAACATGTTAAATGGGAACATGATCAATGAACCTACCAGATACAACCTAAAATCTGTTAACAAAGGCACCCTCATTGATAATGCCCTGACTAACATGCACTCAAAATACACCCCTGCTGTCTTCAGTCAAGATCTCAGTGATCACTGCCACATTACCTCTGTCCGTAATGGGTCTGTAGTTAAAGGCATCCCCTCATTACCATCAAACACTCCTTAAAGCGTTTCAGTGAACAGGCCTTCCTAATAGATCTGGCCCAGGTAGCCTGAAAGGAAATTGACCTCATACCATTTGTGGAGGATGCCTGGTTCTTCTTTAAGGATGCTTTCATTGCCATCCTGAACAAGCATGCTCCTTTTAAAATTTTCTGAAATAATCCCTGGTTCACTCCGGAACTGACCGCCCTCAGCAAGCACAAAAACATTCTGTGGCAGACTGCACTAGTCTCGAATAATCCACATGATCTGTAGCTCTTTAAGGACATTAGAACCAGGTACACACTGGCAGTTAGGGAAGCTAAGGCTAGCTTTTTCAAACATAAATTTGCTTCCTGCAGTACCAATTCGAAAAAGTTCTGGGACACAGTTAAATTAATGGAGAACAAGAACACCTCCGCCCAGCTGCCCACCACTCTAAAGATAGGAGACAGTCTCACCACCAACAAGTCTACTATAATAGAGAACTTCAAAAATAATTTGGCTATGGCAGGCCATGCATTCCATTTGGCCACCCCCACCCAGACCAACAACCCAGCACCTACCTCAGCATCTGGCCCTAGCCCCTCACAATTCTCATATTCTCATCTTCACTTACATCATCTACAAGGAAGGCAAATAAATGTTTGGAGACATGCATGAGAGGAGGATCATTCCTAAACAGAGTGCAAGGCAGGGAAGGGACATCCTCCAGCTAGTAAAGGAGCAGCGCTTCTTGGGGAAATCATGGAGGAAAGTGAAGTACCAGGAAAAAGAGGGCTTGAAGAACCTGTGGATCCAGATCAAAGCAAGACTTGTAAAACTGAGGCAAGCAGGAAGTCTTTCCAATACAGCACTGTTGGAACCCACCTGTGCTCACACCTTGGCATACAGTATATAAATATGTTTGGAAATACAGTACTGCTTCCATAGAAATGGAATAAATAGAAACCTCATTGAACTGTTTTGCTTTGTCATTCGATTACTACACAAAATCGCGATGCTTGTTAGTTGTCATGGTGACAACATGTGCCAGTGTGTTAAAGTGTGTCGTACTCACTATTTTCACATTAGCTATAGTGATATTTAGCTAGCTATCAGGTGAGATTATTTAGATCCTGTCTAGCTCTCAAGACAAGTTATAGATCATATCTAACTGTGGTTTGTAGTTTTAGCATATATTAAATGTATTTTGATGATTTACCAATAGAATTATAATGCAATTAAATCCAGCAATCCAATTCCTTTTTCACACAAGGCAGGCCAACGGCCTTTGATTTTATGGCAGATCGCAACCATCTGAAAGGTGCATACACCGCCACCTACTGTCAGGCTATGGAGATATGTTAGCGCAGCTGACTACTCTGTTGCTGCTACAAAACTATCTAGTAAGTCCGTGACTTGCCGCAAATCGGTTTAATTAGGCCATTAGAGCTTTGCACTGGAATGGTACACAAAAAATGGCTGCTGCTCTGACCATTCTGCTGCATTGATTTGAATTGGAATGGCATTTCTAATCATTCCATTTTTATGACTGCTTCATTCGTTTGTATTATATCTTTTTAAAATATTGATTAAAACTATGATATTTTTCCCCTCCTGATTTCTTGATGCCCAACTTGAGAAATGTTCTGCAATGCCCATCTCACCAAAAACATTTTACTTTTACTGGCTGATAAGCTGAATGATGCTACATTATGTGCAGTTGGGAGTGAAAACCTACAGGATGGTAGCTCTCCAGGACCAGGGTTTGAGACCCCTGGCCTAAACAATAGGTTTTGTGTACTTGTAGGAAGCAGGAATTCCTACATTAGTAAATGTCTAAAAGATCACCTATTACAGGGCTACTAACTCACTAGAAACAAATACCAACAAATGTGCTAATGTGTTATTGGTGTGAAAAGGTAATCTAAGCTCAAATATTGTGTCTGCTGGTAATACCATTGTACTGTGTTGTATATCCGCTCCTTTAACACATTGGGCCCTATTTTAACGATCTGAAACGCATGTATCGGCGGGATAAATGACTCCTGCGCCCGACGCAAATCTAAAATGGGTAGGTCTGAATTAGCTTCATTAGGCATAGGTGTGGTTTGGGCGTTACGTGCAATAAACCAATCAGAGCGATCTCACATTCCCTTTAAGAGCAGACAGGATTGTTCCATGGCGGATTGCTATTATAAAGGCGGATTGTTATTGATTTTTCTTTTTACAAAATGTAAATAAAGACATGTCACAAGACATAGCCTACTTTCTGATGTTTTGGACTCACTCTCACTAAATCACAAGGTTGTGAATGTATGGTAATATTTTTGCAATGTAGTCTAACATTAGACCGAGATTACTCTTCTGTTAAATAAGCTTTCCTCTCCCGTTCTGTATTTCTGGGCATTTGGATTAAGTTGCAAAGGCACATGCATTTCAACATCACGTCTCCTGAAGTCCTCTAATATTTCCTAATTAATGTCATCAACACATCCATGATTCATTGAAATGTTGCATACAACACAACAAGCCACAAAGAATGCTGCGACTTAAGTAGTGTACCTGTTACATCCAAACACCTGACGCGCATTTTCAGTGTGCCAAATGTTCGTTCAATTAGGCTACACTGTGTGTTTGTGTGTATTTTCGATTAAACAGCATTTTGCGCACTTGCTGGCATCATAAATTGTGTCATCAAATCTTTAACGGATAGCCGTTGTCCCCTTCACAGCGACCCATCCAAGGGGGGATTCCTCATGGCAAAGTTGCCATAAATGAGTCGTAATTCGCAAAGAAATTGGTTATTTTACTATTAGCATTGCAAATGATTTGTATGTTGATTAAATGGGTTCCCTTGAGGTTGATGTATATCAGTGCAAATAATTCATTCTGAATAATGTGAGTAAATGTGTACACTAGATGTATACCTATTTTTTTTCACATTTTCGGACACCACAATGACTTCCCTCGTGTGGTAATATTTTTCTTCTAATTACGTATTGCAATAATAAAGAACTGCTGCATTTGTTTAGATGAGAGGAGCAAAGTGTATGCGCGTTGTGCACATGCTACATTATGGTTAAGCATGCACCTTTAAAATAGCATATGAATAACACCACTGACTTTTAACTAGGTTTATCCCTTGCCTAACACCACTTCCAGCAGCCTCTGGTTGACCATCCAGGAAGTCACCAGCACAAACCCTTCTGAAGGCAGTTTTCCATAAGAGGGTGACGCCATGTCATACCACACATGGTTTGTATTGTGTTTCCATCCATCCCTAGTCTGCTTGAAACCAGATTAAGCTGGGCTATATCAGAGGAGAAAAATACCTAATCAACACAGTGACCCTATTAAACTGAAATATACTTCTCTATGCAAAAAGATGTTTGAATTAGACTTCCAAATTGCCTGTTATTGTTTTTCCACCTTTCTTTTTATTAATATTTTCTGTAAATGTTTGAACCATACACACTTTAAAAGTGGTCAGTGGAAAATGGGCATTAATCATAAAGAAGCCAGTATTGGGGTTAGGAAGACTGATGCACCTGGTTTCCAAAAAACTGGCTCATAAAAAGAGAAATTGCTTGTGCACAACACACTTTGGATTGTTATATTCTAATATTCTTCCACACAATAGTAGTTTGACAACCCAAATTAGTTCCATTGACTTGGCCAATTTAATCTTTCCACTGATGAAGGCCTTGGTTGCATTGCGTTTTTGGGTCACTGTTCTGTTGCATTGTGAAGTGCCACATAATAATTCTGGTGGAATTTTCTTGTGCACTGTTAGCCAATATGCTTACGTACACTTCTAAATATATTCTGCGGCTGCATTTGTTCATACAGTACATCATCAACAAAGTTAATTGAGTCCCATGCACATGACATTACAGGATCTCCAACATGCTTGAGGTGGTATGATGTGGATCAACTGCAGTTTTTTTCCCACACTTTTTTCCACACTTTTCTCTCGCTTTGATGTAAGATTAATCTTTGTCTCATCTCTCCATTAAACTCCAATACTATACTGGTTGATCACTTTACTTTTCAACAATTTCTAATCTGTCCTATCTGTTTCTGGTGCTGATCAACATTTAGCATCTTGCTAGGGTAGGCTTTGAAATTCTGCTGCAGAAACCTTTTGTGAGCAATAAATTGTGTCACTTTCATTCGGTATTCTGGAGATTGTTGGTGATTTCACTAACTCTTTTTTTAGGGTTGTTTTTCACAGCTCTAGTCATACTGTCATCAACAGCTATTGTTTTCCTTGTCTTACCTGGTCATTGCCGATTGCTAAAGACATCAATTATTCTTTCAGGACATTCCAAACTATTTGTTTGGCTATGCCCAACCTTTGTGAGTAGTTAAAGAGAGGCAATTGATTTGGATGCTAATAGGAAAGAGGAATCCAATTAAAAACATACAAAAGTAGTTGATGTAGGACACCTTCTGTCACTTTTGTGATATATGACCCTGATTTATGACAAGGGGCAGGACTTCCAGGTTGATGTGCCAGAAGCACATCACAGCGGATGTGGCGTAATTTTGGCACGTCAACCCGGAATTCCCGCCCCATGTTATAAATCAGGGTCATACATCACAAATGAGACAGGTGTCCTACATCAACTACTTTTGTGCAATGGTTTTATTTGGATTCCTCTTTCCTATTAGCATCCAAATCACTTGCCTCTCTTCAACAGACAGCAAGTTATAATGTAGGACTATGCTTACTGACACCAAATGAGTCCACAAGCAAAAGCAAAGGATGGAACTGACACTGTACATTAACAGCTGTTCTATGTATGAACAAGTAATGCAGCATGAAACACCTGATCAATTGTGAGCCAAATTCACCAATACCTTGCAGAAAATTGGTTGATGGAACTCTGAAAGGGCTGTTATTCTTAGTTGCTAAAATGTGTTAAATCAGCATGAAACTGTGACCGTCTGTACACTTGCCTCATATTCATCTTTCAGTTATATTTTTATACATTGAGTGAACAGCAAAATTAGCAATTTGGCTTTGTGGTACAAATAATTATTGAGGACACTTTATATTGTGTCTATTAAGTAGGGGACCCAATAGAGGCCAGGGGCCAGAAGTGACCGCTTCTGTTGCTCATGTTGCAAACTACTAGGGCACTCTTGGCTATTTATCTCTCCCGGCTGGCATTTCTTCTGCCTGGCAGTCCTGGAGGAGGGGCATGGCCATGCATGCCTGCTTCTTACAGAGAAAATTGGTATCCAGGTAACCATAGCCTAATCAGCTTTCATTATATCTAAGATGCCACCTGCCTGGTGTGTAGAAATAGATCCCAGGGACAAATAGTGGCATAGCTCTGCAATACAGCCCCTGAGTATTAACACAGATAGTGTTGATATTGGTGGTAATCAAGTAGGATGCAAATAGAATACAATTGGTAAAGAAACAGGACAGACGGGGTATGGAAAATAGTGTTGTACATGTTCAGAATATAGTGGAGGTTAGCTAGTTTATACGGTTGAGGCCATGTTCCCGGTCAGGTACTACTTTAAAATGCTGCTGTTGAGACAGATCGATTAGCAGAAAAGATTATATTATAATAGTTATTATTATTATACATATAATAATAAGTATAGATAACCCTGTTCTAAAATCTTCGGTTAGACGCTCATATTGTCTTGTGCAATTGTTCCACTAGATGTCCCGCCATACTGGAGGAAGTGTAGGAGACTGGCATTATGTTCACATGCCCTGTAAATGATCTCTCTTTGTGTTCACCAGCTGTACATGTGTTGTCTGGCTATTTGGAAACACTCCTTCATAGCTCAAGGTTACTGGTGTGACTATTTATCACTCTTAGCTCTGTACGCCAGGTCCCTCCTCCTCATGCCATCACTAGTTATTTTCTCAATTGACTCAGTCCTTCTGCCCATAATTCATTGTGAAACGCCCCTTCCTCAACCAGACACTCGCAAATTGTTTTCTCTTCCCAGAGAGAGCCAAGAGACTCTGTGACGGTATAACAGCACACTCTCTCGGAACCGCGTTTTCTCTCTCTTGATATTTATGTAAACACTCCTCTCCTCCTTTCTCCAGCACCACCTTCCTGTCCTTTCCCACCAACAGACTTGTCTTCTCCACCCCTCCCTCCTCTCCATGCACTCTTACACCCTCCCTTCACTCCTCCACCACCAACCGCCTCTCTTCTTGTGCGGCAGCAACTGCATTGTCCTTATATAGATTTCACATCCACAAGAACCCTGCCTTTTAAATTACATTTTCTATTCTTCTATCTTGTTGACTTGTTCCCTTTCCTTTCATCATCTACAGCAAGGTTATCCTGAGGCAGGCAGCGATTTTATGGGAACAAGGGGGCGTTTGCAGCGGGATGGGTGTTGGGGGGGTTGCGCCGCCAGCCATGCCGTAATCGATCTTGTTTAAGGGGTGTAGTGAGCTGAATGTTTGAACTCCTCGTTAACAGTTGTCTGGGATTTAATTAAGACACAGAACGGATTTAATGTCAATTACATTCTTAAAATTAGGGGAGAGGAAAGTTACAAATAAAGTGAGAAAGACAGAGAAAGGGAAAAAGGAAGAAAGAAGCCAATTAAAGAAGTTGTGTACATCATCTGATTTAACCCCCTCCTCCGCTGCATTTATTCTTTACAGATATATTCTTCTACTCATATTTCTGTAAAGGCCATTATCACATACTGTTGTCAAATCTTATCTTTGCCGTTGGCCCAAAATATGAGTGTATGCAAATAAAATAAAATAAAAGGTTAAATCAACATCGATTGTTTTTGCCTCCCAGCGAATCTGTCAAGCAAAACAAGATAGAAGACGAGAGCCTGTTTCTCTACAGTTGAAGTGATAAGTACTCTGTGCACTTTATTTACTTTTAGAATGTTGGAATCCACAACAGAAGCCATCATATCATCCTTACACTAAATTATTAACACCAAACAAAAGTATGTAGAAACAAAAGATAAAACACACAAACTCCACAGCATGACCAACATTTAAATACAACTTTATTCAGGTCCCAGAACTATAACTTTATATATGTTTATATATCTCTGACATCCACTTGTCAATGTGGTGCTGAGTAGTCCAGCTTTTGTCCGGTGACCTTTGGGAGGCCACATCTTCCGCAAGTTGTTTGGGAGTCCATTGAGTTGTCCATTTGGCTGGATTAATACACACCTGTCATAGCAACGTTTACACAGTGTCTGTATAATACTCATCCCACACCATTCTGAAAGGTGAAAGCATATCTGTGAGGGTCACCCTGATTTTAGCTGTAGGGTTTAATACATTACCCAAGACCAGTTTGTCAGTTCATTTGAAAATGAGCTACTGCATAATTACTGCAATGTGTGTTTGACTGAGCTGGGCCCCAAGTCTGTAGCCATAAAAACAATGCCCCATCCCACAGCAACGATATATTTTCTTAGATGCAGCACCCCCTGTTTGAGTAGATTGAGAGGGGCATAGTGGAGTCATAGTATTGCTGTGAAGTTGCAAGGGCAGCGTGGCGACGGAACCGAGGGACAAAGTAGGGGAGAGAGGCCACAGATAAACGAAGCAGGCAGAACCATTCAGGTAGTGTCTCTGTTCCAAGAGGGAGGGGGCATCTTTACCTCAAGGCGTTTTACTATTTCCTCTGAATGGTATGTCCAGATCCAGATGTAATGTAGGTAGAAGTATATTCAGCTGAGGGTGGGTAGGGCCTTAGCAAGTCTGTACTTGGAGGGAGTACACTTGTGGGGTGTGTGTGTTTTGTGTCAGCATGTGTGTGTGTTCTCACATTAAGTGCTGAGTTGGCCCACTCTTTAACTGAGAGAGATTATCCAGATGAGCTCTGAGCTGGGCCCATGGGAAGGAGGAGATGGAGAGAGATGAGGACAAGCCCACAGGTCCAAGTTCAGCACCAGGGGACGGGTGGAAGTCAGGTCACAGGGTCAGGGGGAAACGTTAGGAGGGTAGCTGGTCAGGTAACAGGGAGCCAGCATGGATGCGAGGGGATGCTATGATTAGGGGAAAATAAAGCCTTGGTTGATTTAGGGTGC
Organism: Umbra pygmaea; assembly: GCA_016801145.1. Classification (NCBI taxonomy): domain Eukaryota; kingdom Metazoa; phylum Chordata; class Actinopteri; order Esociformes; family Umbridae; genus Umbra; species Umbra pygmaea. Next base: position 17,212 of record JACXGM010000826.1, read on the forward strand.
AGGACAATGTTTTGAACATGGTCCTACATTTAGACAAATATGTTCTGAAAAACAAAGGCAGTTTGCATGAACACTATTCGATATAGAACCACGTTAGGAAGCACTACCAACAAAATCCGACAGAACAACATTACATTAACACTTTTGTGTTATTGGTTCCTAAAGGTTCTCTCAAGAAATACTGGCATCCCTTCTTTTGCAAAAAGGGTGTTTACTTAAAGGTGCTTGGACTAATACCAGATTATGATTTTGCGTGTACAAATAACATGTTTTATGGGTTTCTATGGCAGTAGTGATAAGACCACTTGCATCTGAATAAAACCACCACAACTAAAACACCAGAGATGTAAAAATTACTTTTTTGGATTCAGCTGAGTTCACAAGTTCTGGGACATTCCTAATTATGACCAAAATGACCGGGTAAGGGAGTTCATAACTAGTGATGTATGAAATTAGTAGAAAGAGTAAAAAATATTAATTAGGGTGAACAGTAGTTAAATAGTCTCATTACCTGCTCTTTTGGGTTTTATTTAGGGACTTCACAACATGGGTGAACTCAGCCGAGTACTTTTACTTTGTACATATTACAACTGCATATCACATTATCTTATTCCACTAAATATTTGGTCAGTGAAAAATAATAGACTGGTCAGGAAAGTTATTGGACTGGGGTTTAAAGGATCACTCCAGATCCCCTAGCACACCAGAAATCTTTCCGACATGACAGTCACTAAAAACCGCTTCTCAATACATTCTGTATTTCCCAACTTGGCCACCGTTATCTTCCAAATTTCTGAATTTGTTTATGTCAGTGTAGTGATTTTGGAAAACTACAGCTAGATTCATGGGAGATATTCAGTTGACTTCATGATATTTTCTCCCACCCCTGAATCGAGTTGATTTAAAAATCAAAACGTCTGCAGTGATTTTGAGAATACTATGTATTGCATTCTTATGTTTAATAGCTATGTAGCTAAATTCAAAGTGTTAGACCGGGAGTTATTTTTCTACAATGCCTAATGCAAGTGATGAAATTCCCAAAGAGCTCGATGATTTCAACTTTGATAAAATGATATTGAATGATAATATCCAACCAAATATGTTTGAGCTAGAATACAGTGAGGAAGAAATATGGCAAAGTCAGACAAAGTCAGTGAATCAAGCAACTGCTATGGAAATGGCCAGTGGTGAAGATAGTGTCGATCACAGAGTGAACTCCCACTGGTGATGTTTGTGTGCGAACTGCCCAGCAATGGCAACAGAGACAGAAAGTGTTTGTGATAAAGAGTGGGACAAGCCTCAATTTTTGCTTTTAACCATCTCCAGCCAAAATGATTACTATGTTTGTTAAATCATCCTAATTTCACATGGACTGAAATTTGAACTGGATATATAACAACCAGGTCCAGAATGTTTAGCACCAGCAGAGGTAAGAAGCTGGTTAGCAAAAATAATCAGTCAGAGAATATTGCTCAATATGTCCCATTTTTTGCTAGGTATGTGGGGTTACTAGATTGAGAGAATTATTGACAGATTTTATTGTTAGTGTTACAGGGAATGGCTAACTAAAGACATTGTCATGGGGGAATGTGGGCACTCTGCTTGGTGTAGCTTTTGTTGTAGCCAATTGGTTTTCCTTTAATAATCTCTTATAAGTGGACTACAATGGGGTTTAATAATCTGGTCAGAAGGTTACCGCTTCTCTAAGGTTTACTTAGTCATATTTAAAAACTTCACTGCAGCAGCCGCCCAACTTGTACATAGATTTCTATCTGTATCCATGATTTCCAATGCTTTCTCATTGGAGGGTCAATGCACCTTATCTACAAAATCTCCATCCATTACAGACTGTTCTCTGAAATTTGTACACATGTGTATGTTTCGGGAGTGATGGAAACGTAAAGCCTTGCGCATTTTACAAAATGTAAAAAAAGTCTGTTTACCTTAACCTAACCTTAAACCTACATTACCCTAACTTTTACTTTAGTAACCTACTGTAGCATGTAATACCCAAACTCAACATTCCCCAAGTACTTTAAATTGTAACCGATTGGTCTATTCTTGAAAATGTCCCTGTAGAACAGCAATTCAATACATAAAAAAGTAAATTTGGTTATGTAATGCAGGACAATTTCCAATTTAAGTATTGCCATGAGAACAGGTAATCCATTTTCACAGACCAGACCAATGAACACATTATCCAGTTAGCACACCTCCACACACCAACACACACATGACCATCATATAAAGTTAATCTTTCATAATTTGGTCTTCGAACACCAAAAGTGGCTAAATGTGACTCTGGTCTTAGTAGTTGGTGGTGTTGGTAGTTCTGTCCACTCCTGGCCCCTGTAAGGCTGTTCAGCACTGGGGCCGTCTACAAGAGGCAGCAGCCTAACTGAGATGTTGTTGGTTATGGTCTCATGAAGACAGGAGCGACCCCACTCTTTACCACTAAATGAAACACCCAGAGTCTTTGATGTTCACATCTACAGGCCGCTCCCTAAATATAGCCCTGTAATTGAGGCTGTTTTCTCTCTCTCCCTCTCTTTCTTTCTCAGTTTAGAGCTGGGATGATAAAACCCAATATTATCAACACCATCTAATTCACAGGCCTTTAGATGACATCCTTCATTATAATATGTAACCTATACAACAAAAAGAAAATTGAGGTGCACATTGTTATAAACCCATCCTTTTTTGTTATTGCATCAATTCTAACCACTTACTGTGATTTATGTCAGTATATCCCAGCTGTACTCCAGAGTAAACCGGTCAAACAGACCATCTCTTTCTGATGTGATTCTACCCTACAACCATAGCAGGACTATTTTGAGTGGTCCCTGGTTCCATATCAAGGTCACACACTGGCCTCCAGGCCTTAATGCTATGGAACACAGCAAAGATCTCTACAGACTCAATGCTATGGACACACTACTAGGTGCTACCTAGACTAAATGCTACCGACAAATTGCTAAACTCTCTCTCTATTCAATATTACAGAAGCAATTCAACACTATAAACCATAGGCGTAGCAGCAAGGGGGGACAGGGGGGACACCCCCCCAATTAGAAGCAGGTATTTTTAACTTAATTTAACCTTTATTTAGGTAATGGTTAAAGGTAATGTGGTCCCCCCAATAATACAATCCCTTAGTGAAAAATAAATGATGGCACCCCTCCATTATCAAACACACTGCTAGGTCTCACTAATCTTTATCCAGACTAAATGCTACAGACAAACCCCTAAACTCTGTCCAGAATGACTGGTATGGACACACTGCTCTTTCAGACCACTATTCGCCACTTTCTATCAGAGGGTCTTCAATAAAACACAGCATGGGGTGGCATTGCAGGTACATTGGACATGCAGGTGCAACCTCTACAATCAGAACAATGTGCACTTGCCTCAATTTGGATTACTTTTTGTACTAGTAAATTAGTTGGGGGTGGGTTGATTACTTTAAATGTTTTTATGTGATACTGCTATCGGATACTGCTTAATGATTAAGCCTTACTCTTTTCCCCTATGCGGAGAACAAGGAAGCACACTGCTAGAAAGCTTCAACTAGGAGTTGTTTAGAGTATAGATCTGACTAACCAGTGGACTAGGTGAAAGTGTTTTTTAAACGTACATATTTGTTAATCTACTTTGAATACGAAAATGACACGCATGCCCGTTAATGGCCGATCAGCAGGAAAACTGAATGTCGAAGAGCATGTGAGATGAATTATCAGTAATTGTAGTAATTCAATTACTAAAACTATGATATACTGTACTATGCATGTAAATCTTCATATAATCCTAATTTTAAGAGTATATTTATATACAGCACATTGTCGGTACAGAATTCGTTGGCCCTAAATTTTAAATATATACTGGATATGTTGCGTAAGCTTGTTTTTATGTAAATGAACATGGGTTCAGCCAGCCAGTGGCCATTTGTCTGGATGAGAACCATTCTCTGAGGGCTAAGCAAGCACTTGGGAACCGTAATAGAACCATTTAGTACTGCTTGCTGTGTTCCTTCCTCGCCTCCTAATAACCCTAACTTGATTTCCAGGAATACATTTTGCCCTCTCTCGTTGAAGCCTTAATTAGTTCTAAAAGAGATTACATTTTATGTAATTATTATGATAATATTTTCATTTATTCCAGATAACGGCAGACTTTAGTGAACGCACAGCGTTTGTCAGGAGAGAGTAATCTCCCACACACAAAGTTATCAAAGCATGAAATCAGGAATCCTGACGGCAACAAAATGTAATCTTTTTCATGCAGAGCGGACAATA
>JACXGM010000826.1:21603-46507 GCA_016801145.1 Umbra pygmaea
TCTCTCTCTCTCTCTCTCTCTCTCTCTCTCTCTCTCTCTCTCTCTCTCTCTCTCTCTCTCTCCTTGTGTAGAGGGCCAGGGCCGTTCTTCATGCAAAATCTAGTTATTACTCTGGCATTGAACTTGTCTTATACCCTGTCCCATATCTTATTTTGGAGCTTTCAACCCCTCTCTTATTATGCTCTCTCAGCCTATACCTCTCTGTTTCTCTCTATCTCCTGTTCTCTGTCATTGAGGTGACATCATTTTGGTAAAAGAGAGATATTTGACAGAATGTCATACCTTCAAATAATCCTGACAGGAACACATTTTGGGCGTGGTGCTCTACAGGGATGATGCAGGGTTGGAGAAAGTGGGTGGGGCTACTGGGAATGCTGGGAAAGATGGGAAGAAGTATCCACACACTGACAAATGAAAGATGCCTGTGTGAAAGTAACATGTCAATGTAACACACATTACAAAATGTTTGTGTTTTCTGACTACAACTGTTTAACAGAATGAGTTGCAGATTTCAGTTTAGGATTGAGGTAACAATATGCATAATGAAAGTGGTTTGCTCTACACTCACAAAATAATCCAAAACTTTCTTGAGTTGTTACCATAGAACCATTTTAGGGTTCCCAGAAGGATTTTCTGGTTACATAAAGAACCCTTTTGGGTTCCATGTAGAATACTCACTGGAAATGGTTCTAGATGTACCCAAAAGGAGTTCTCAATGGAACCAAAAATGGTTCCCCTATGGGGACAGCTGAAGAACGATTTGTGGATTCTTTTTTAAGGAGTGTAGTTACTACTGTTCCTGTTGATTAATGCTTCATGACAGAACTCTGAATGCCTCATTGTGAGCATACTGCTTTGAATATGTTTACGGTCTACAGGGATCACTGGTCTGGCTACAGTAACAGGATTGTCTGGTCAAGTGATTTCATGACCAAAATATTTGTCCAGTCTGGTGGCCTCTCACCCTAGAGTCACTCCTGCCCCGAATCCATCCTCTCACTTCCCCTCCTCCTGACCTCCAGTGTCCTCCTTTAGCCCGAAGGCAGGTAGGGCATCTCGTTATGGTAGTTGTAGTCTGGGCAGACCTTCTGGACTAGGCGGTAGTCTGTACTGTAGAAGGAGATGTAGATGCAGATGACCTTGAAGGGCTTGGAGCAGATCCAAGAGACGTGGCTCTGCGTTTGCTCCTGGAAACAGGTCTTGGATGGGTCATAGTTGCACAGCGACGTGCGCTTGCTGCGGTCGACCTTCTCATAGTCTACACGGCAGTTGAATATCTTGGAGTCCTTGGGGTAGACCACACTCTGGCGCTCCAGGTCAAACTCCACCGCCTTCACGGGTGGCACCAGGCTCACTGAGATGTTGCCCTGGCCCGTAGAGTTGTGGCGGAAGTAGACGCTAAACGTTCCGTTGCCGTGGTCTACGATCTTCCCGGTGATCAGCAGGTTGAGGCGTACCGTCTTAATGTTGGAGTAGAAGTCTCCCCAGCCGAACATTTTCTTGAACTTGCCCGTCTTGACGATGGGCCGTCGTTTGACACGGGAGGAGGAGGAGGTGTCCGGCTTCATCAGCTCGCTGCCCAACATCTCCCAGAACTCCTGTTTGGAGAAGGGAACAGGGGAGCGGTAGGGAAGCTCCAGGGAAGTAGCATTCGCAGCCCGACTTTTGGATTGGAGCATCCAACGACTCAGGGGGGAGAGTGGGGTCTGACCCCCAAGGAGCCCCACTGTCTTAGAGGACGACTCATCTCCTGGGGAGCTCTTTGGTCTAGGAGAGTCGTCTTCTTGACCCATGGTCAGCTGAAGATGAAGAGAGAGAGACATTAAAGTAGTGTGAGAGAAAGAGAGAGGGGCAAAAGGGAATGAAAGAGGAAAAAAGGAAAGACAGGAAAAAGTGGAGCTCTGAGTTATTAGCACGGGAGTAAGATAGCAGGAGCGAGAAGAAATAAAAGGTTTAATCAATATTTAATTTGCTACTCCTGCCACTATAGGTATCAAACATGACATTATATCAATGTTCTACTTTTATAAACCCATTTCGGAGTATGCACACGCATTCCTGTGTTTATTTAGGTTGAGAGCTGATGTTCCTTTACGTCTGGTTTTCAGAGAAGCTATATTGCTCTCCGTGCAAACAAAGCCTCCAGATAAACTAGAAATAGACTCATATACCTCCAGGTACTTCACGGGCCTGGGGGATTAAACTAAAGTGTGACACCACGTAGTGGGTCTGACTGGGAAAGCGATTATTGCTTCGATGCCTTCGGTGTGGCCCCGATGGGGGGACAAAAGGATAAACCTCAAAGTGCAATTAATACTTGTAAATGCTTTAATTCTGACTGTACTGGCACAAGCACATTTTGACTGGAGCTGGGGAGGAAAGAGAGAGATGGAGCTGAGATAAGATCATTGTGCTTTCCACAGCTCAGCTACGGTTCAGTCACGGCTTTGTTGAGTGTGTGTGGGAGGTGGCTGTAATGGGTAATTATTAGATGGTAATGATCTATTAACAGGTAGGCGCTGTCGTCTGTGGGAGCCCAGAGTGCTCTTGTGTCTGTTTGATCTAACTGCGGAACGGATGTGAGTGGCTGCTTGTTTGTCTGTTTCTGTGTTTGCGTTCGTATCATTATTCAGCGGTGACCGGGATGAGCGTGAACAGTAAGTAGCCTATTAGCGAGGCGTGTGTGTGTATATGTGTGTGTTTGTGCACGTTTTTGTGTGCGTGTGGAAGTGTGGCGTGCATGGATTTCTCTCTCTCCGCCAGACTGACGGGTTTTTCCCAGTGAGCCCAGAGGTTTAAAAGTGATACATAATGGATGACGCTCTGTCTGTGCTCTCATCCATCCACTGTCCGGGCTGTCAGGGCTGCTCAGACTGGATTCCTCAGGATTATTAGGTCTTACTCATTCTTATTTCATTTTAAACAGATTTCTATAGGCTCTCTCCCATTTGTTCTCTTGCATTTCAGACAGTTTTCTAATATAGATTTTCTGTCACAATAAAATGCATATTTCCCTTCGTAACAACGCAGGAGCCAGTGCACCAGATGGGAGAGGGTTCTTACTGATATGGTCACGTTGTGGTCTAGTCATGGATTAACAGTATACAGGGGTTGCTAGGAATCCCCTGACGTCACGGTTACTGTGTGGTCTGAACTATTACCAGGGGCGACATGTATCAGCTACACATACATGTTTGTGCATAAATGTCTGTATGTGTGCGCTGAATGTTTTTCAATTTGGCCCTGTATGTTTAAAACTAAAATGGTGTCCGATTCTACAATGAGAATTCGGGAAAATCTGACTGTGGGCTGTGTAAGGAACGTATGCTAAAAACAACAACATTAAGTTGTGCCACTGTGTGAAACATCTTTACCAACTCTAAAGCCTCTGTTGTATGAATACAAATTAAGGATTTTATTACCTTTGTTACAATTTGTATCAAAAAACTCCATATAGCCCCAAAAAGCTATAGTTTCAATACAATTTAGCAACTTCTAGCAGCTGTATCTAAACATGTAGGTGGTGAACATTTGTGTGGATATATCCACACTTCACTGTGAAGTTCAAAATGGATAATTACCAGCCTTTGTGGCATACTGTCTCCTGGGATGAACCACATTCAGAAGTGGCACCGTGTTCATCACAGCTTGGACGTACCATTGCTCAGACAGAAGCAGCCTCCAAAATAAGGAACGCTGTCTGCTAAAATGTGATATTATTTGATGTTCCTGATTACAACCCCCAGGATCCCTCATTGCCTTCATTATTAATACATACAAAAACAGAGAGCTGTATTGATTTTAATCTACTCAGACTCCCTGATAGTGCGTGCCAGACACGCTGATTCTGATGACAAATAAACTATAACCCCATGTCCCCTACGGACGTGCCACTTTGGGTTTGACTCCATTCCTCCACGGGTCGGTGCCTGGTGGGCAAATAGTGGCACAGTGCCCAGCTGACTGCCAGGCTTCATAGGTGGCACTGCGGAGGCTTGGTGGTGCCTCTCATAGCTCCATACAGGGTTATGTGCAATGACACTGCCTGTCTCTTACATTTACATTGAGCTCATTTTGTGGACAGCCTGTGATTCAGCAGCTCACAGTACTGAGAGGCAGAAGAGCTAAACAACAAACACATTGTCCCCTCTATAATACAATACAACTCAGTAATAATGTACCTTTTTATTTAGGAGCTGAATATGCATGTGTGTGTCTGTGTGAGTGAGTTAGAAAATAAAACATTGTTACTGTATAGGATTTGAATACAAATCATTTTATCTTTTAAAGGGTGGTTTTAGTGTACTTCATTTATTTATTATTTTCAAGGTTATTATTTAGTACTAGTTAATTGCTGTGAATTTTGTTTTCTAATACTTTGTATACTGTAAGTTAATAATCTTTCATTCATAGATTTTTTTTCTTTTTCTTTTATCCTGTAATGCAGTTTGAAATGCATTGAAAATCTAATATATGCAGACATGGCTGAAAGTATTGGTAGACTAGATTTCTATTTAAACAATGCACCATTCATCCTGAAAAGATGAAAATATATTTTGTCATCCATACATGCATATTTTCAGTTTGCATTGGAACAAAGAAAAAAGGCTGTGAAAAGAACTATATTATTGCTTTTTCACATTTTGAGGGATATTCAGAGGTGGACACTTTCTGTGGGAATTAACGGGAATATATGGGAATTAATGGGAATATAAAGGAATAAATGTTAATTTATGCAAATTAATATTAATTCCATTTAAATGTAGATCTTGTTTGCAATGGATATATAGTGCCTTGTATAAGTATCCACCCCACTTGGACATCTCTACATTTTGTACTCTGATAACTTGGGTTGAAATACAGTAGGATTGTATTGGTATTTTTACCATGTGTTTTACATAACACTTTAAAGGTGCAAAACACTTTGTATTGTGACACAAGTAAAATAAAAAACAGCATTTCATTATCTTGACATGCTTAATAGAATCTCATTACTTTGGAAGATCTTGAAAATCAGCTGTACATGTGATGGAAGAATGCACTGTGCATTTCCCCCCCCTCCATGTTACAGACAGGCTATTAAACTCGTTCCTACACCCTTGATGCATGGGGTTGCTATTCCATTGAATTGGAGATAGTTTAACCAAAATATGTCACAAGGCCTAGAATTGCCTACAAAAAAAGTTCACTGTTATAGCTTTTATGTTTTAATGAACAGTGGGACTAGAGCCAACATCCCTGGACATGGCCGCAAGAGGAAAACTGACCCATGAATGAAGACGTTGTTGAAATGTTGGAAAAAGAACCAAGGAAAACTTCAAAACAGATCCAAGTCGAAGTTGAAGATCAAGGTGCAACAGATTCAAAAGCATGAATCCATTCTCCTTAGTACAAACGATTCAGGCCAATGGTGATGTTCTAATGGTGTGGGGGACATTTTCTCTGCACACTTTATGCCCCTTAGTACCAATTCACCATTGTGTAAACACCACAGCATACCTGAGTATTGTTGCTGACCATGTCCATCCCTTTATGACCACAGGGTACCCGTCTAAATGGCACTTCCAGCAGGTCAACGCGCCAGGTCTCAAAGCTCACATCATCTCAAACTGTTTTTTTGATCATTTCGCTGTACTCAAATGACCTCCACAGCCACCAGATATCAATTAAATCGAACACCTTTGGGATGTGGTGGAAAGGGAGATTGGCATCATGGATGTGCAGCTGACAAATCTGCAGAAACTGCATGATTCAATAATTTCAGTATGGATCAAAATCTCTGGGGAATGTTTCCAGCATCTTGTTGAATCTCGCCATGAAGAAATAAGGCAGTTCTGAAGGCAAAAAGGTGGTCTAACCCACTACTAGCAATGTGTACCTAATTTAAATTAAAAAGTGTATTTACAGCAACAATATTGGATATCAAAATTATGAAAAAAAAATTAAATTACTACTAAGATTCTTACAAGTAATAAACTCTTACAAGTAATAAAAAAAGTTTGGTTTTTACTTCGGAAATCTGCTTACATTTCTTCTTTGTAAAAAAATTTTTTTGGAGACAATGTTGTTCATGTAATGTACAGATAATATAATGAAACCCTTTCTCACCACCTATTTATTTTACAGAGATGAAGTGAAAATGTGTGATGAAATTGCACATTTCAATCCCAGAATCACAAAGTTTGGCTAATTAACTATCCACATGCCTAAAATGTCACTTGTTGTAAAGCTGGTGCTATTGGTAGACAACCAATGCAAGCCAATTAGTATTGGTAGACAAGCCAATTACCAGTACATATAATATGTGTCAGCCATAAGACATGTCTGACAATCAGCACGTTCAAGTATGTGTTTACAAAGCAACATGCGGCAACTAACAGAACTCCAAAGAGGATAAAAAATGCTGCCCAAATCGCAAGTCAAAAACAAAACTGCTAAATTATTCAATTTCAAATATCTCAAATATCATGACAAATTATGCTGAACAAATTGAAAAATTTGCATCGGCAAATAGGACCAGTGGTTGCCAGTCAAAGCCCCAAAAATACAGCCTCAGAACATTACACCAACTTACTGTATATGCCTCTTTATTGGCATCAGAAAGCCAGCAGTTAACCTTGTGGTTAATAGCATCTGCAAGGTTGCCAGATCAAATCCCATGCTTGCAATGCAATTTTTTTTTAATTTTATCCCTGAACATAGCAGTTCCCAAAAATATGTAAGTAATTTTAGATGACAGCACCTAGTGAATATCTAGATATTCAATAACTATGTCCCTATTTTAGCATTAAGGTTAGGGTTGTGGTTAGGTTGACCATTTGTTATGAATTCACTTGGAGCCTGCTTTAACAGTTTAATATTTCAAGTTAGATTTGCTGAAGCAGAAGAATGGATGGAGTTGCAATAATCTGGGCGGAGTTCCTTAAGAAGCCTGGGAGGCTGTACCGTTGGGAGTAATGATCCTCGTGATAAAAATGACCACAGAATTTATTCAGCACTTCTGTGACACACTCTCAACAAAAACTGTATGTCATGAGCTTCACAAAGCTGGACTTTATGGCAGGGCTGCTTTTCAGTAAACGCTTATATCTAAGGTCAATGGACAAAGTCACATAACTTAGTGTAAGGAGAACAACACCTGGACCCATGAGCAATGGGAAAATTATAGGGTAATGTTTCACCCTATTTACTACAGGTTTACATTTGCAGAAAACCAAAGGATTCCATCAGCCCAAAATGTCTGTTACCAACTGATAAACATGGTGAAGGATCTGTAATGATATGGGCAGCTATTACATGGGATTCAATAGTTCTGCTTATTGTTCTGCATGGTCATTTAATGGTCAGAAAAAGTTGTGGACCAGGTGCACACTATGCTGCAATCACGGTTCCCACACAATGTTCTAATATTCCTGGATAATGTCCCCATAAACACTGTTAATTAAACTAAATTCAAGAGTACTTTATTGAACACCAGAATTATGTCAAATATCATCCCAGTCACCAGATCTAAACGTCATTTAACCTTTACGGGAGGTTCAGGACTTCTGAATACTTTCCAAGAAGGAATGAAGCTGTACTGAAGACAAATGGAGATTGTGGGTGTAGTACAATGCATCCAGCTAATTGCCATTAACATTTAGGTGTCCTGTAATTATTTGTTATGCTAAAATCACAACAGGCACGGCAAAAAAAACACACGCAGACACCGTCACGCAGACACACTTGTACACTGCAATCAACATTGTAATTAATCTTCAGAGTCTTCAAGGTGGACAAGGACGTTGTATACCACTGTCGTCCTCCAGCAAGGCGACTGGCAGGAGCATTTTCAGTTTAGTACTCATTGACAATAGTTTGTGTGACAAAATCTATTTACTGAGTGGTCAAAGCTTTTTTGAAATCCAATAAACCCATAGGTGAAAGCGACATATTAGCTATTCCTCGGTGGTACATCAACTTCCGGTTCTGGTACTGTACGCCAAAGCACCACACAAGTTGGATAATTTCAACTCTTGCGACCACATCCACATTTTGCCAGATCCGGTAGATTTGTTGCAGCGTTGTGAATTGCTTTCTTTTGTAATGAACGGATTTCCACCAGAACTAGGGTTGGTAAATGTAAGAACTTTCCTTAATCGAGCATTGATAACATTAACTATCAACCATCGATTAATCAATATTAAAATGTAACGTAAAACAAACTATAGACATCTTATAGGACTGATATTACAGCTGAAACCGCAGTAAAACGTTACAAGGCAAAACGCGGTTCCTGATTATGCTAACAGAACAGCTTAACATTTAAGCCATACAATATATGATTATAGTGATGATTTAGCTGTCCCAGACACATTTTTATGGTCTGCGACAAAATTCCCATGCCAAATAACATATCCCGTCACCAAAGTATGAACAGTTTGCATCTTTTGGTAGTCTTTGAGTTGTACCTGAGTATGTGTGGAATTAACAGGGATAGCGGCAGTATTCTATTTCATAGTACACACAAGAACAGTCCCCAAAACGCTTGCACAATATGTATAATTAATTATGCAGTCTACTCAACGAGCTAGTGCATAGAGAAGAGAGAGATTGATTAATATTGTTGTTTATTATCTAGCTCAGAGAATCATGCAATAAAAGTCGGCATTCAGTGTAAAAGCAAACGCGGTTCTTTCATCATGTGAATAATTAGTCCTCAAACTTGCTAGTAACAACAATCTGCAACAGCAAGACCAGACCAAATGTAAACTGTATTGGTTTTATCTTGACAGTATCAAATGCACTTTTGAGTTTGTCAGTCTTAACACTGCCAATGTCATATTGACTGGCTGATGTAATCCATACCAAAGATCTTTGCTGTGACAAAACATCCATCTTTTGGCCTTGGAAAACCGTCACTGATAGGGGTAGCTGCAACAGATTGATTATGGACAAGTACAGAAGCATGGCTGCCATCTGATTCGTAACGCTAATGCCAGAAGCACTAGCAGACTAAACGCTGATGCTGCTCTCGGCAGAATCAGAATGTGTGCCCCCTGGTGGCGCTTCATTGAAAATAACAATTCTACTCATTGCTAGACTATAATGGGAAACAACCCGTTGTTAGTTTTTGGATTTGATTGTATTGATTAAAATCTTAATGATCAATCAATCGATCGTCGATTAATCAATAGCATCCCTAGCCGGAATGCAACCAGTTTGCCGTGCCTGGTGTGAATCCAGCATTAGGCAGATTGTCAGTTACTGCTCATGTAACAGACTCATACTGACCATCACACACAAGCCTCAAACTGGCAATCCTTGGTAGTAGTAACTGTTCCCGACAAAGCATCATTACAATCAGACCACAAAAGCTGATGCCCTTGCAAGGCAAGGAAAACACCAACTCAGCGACTGATGTAAACGATTGAAATGCTACCTCCTGCTGAGTAGCCATTTCTAATCTATTACACCCTCCTGCCCACCACTTTAATTTGATTATATTCTAGTGGGCTTTCTAGATGTTTTACTCCCAAGTGTAACTGTGGGAGATGAAGGACCTTAGGAATTAACCAAACTAACATCTGAGTCATCAATCTCAAAATTTACAGCATCGTCCACAGATGTGTTAGCTCTGTAGGAGAACTGTGAAGGGTTGAACAAAGCATTACTGATACTTTGTGGGAAATGATACAGGGCTTGGTTTGCATACTATTTCATGATGAATCTGGTGAGTGCCACAGGTCTGTAGTTGTTCTGGCAGGATAATAATTTCTTGGGAACTGGAAATAATGATGGACATTTGAAGCAAACAGTGAGGTTTATCGTTGTAGAATCTGTGGAAGCAGGAAAGTTTGGTACAGGGATATACAACATTTTTGCTGACATTTCTGATTTATCCTGAAAAGTCTGACTATTTACATAAATTGCTGCAAAACTGAAATAGAGTGAAATTGCTGTCTACATATATGCCTAGATGATACAAACCTCTCTCGAACTTGTCTGTCGATATGTCAATGTAAGCTGAAACGTCATTTATATGGTTTTGTAAAAACAGCCTTCTCCCTCTAGCTTTGATCATAATGCTGTGTATCATAGCGTAACAAAGCTCTAAATACTGGAGGTGCCAGAGATGTCATTGAGCACACAATGTCAGGGGGGGGAATGAAGTTAGAATGGCTTAATGGATGATTACTGAGGTATCAAAACAATGAGGATGAGATCCTGTCACTTTGGAACAGATGGCTAACAGCTTGGAAGAACACTTCAGTAGAGTAAGTCACTGCGCTGAAGGTTAAACACAGGGCTGCTTAAGTTGATGGATGTCTCAAGTCTGTAGGGAAGATGAATACAAAAGCAGCTTAAACTAGCTGTATTAATTGTAATTTAAACTACAATGTTGGTGTTAGGTTTCAACGTATTTACTGAAACTTCATCAATACCCTTAAACTTCATCAACATTACATGTTAGACAATCTACAACCCCAATACGGAAAAAAGTTGGGAGAGTATGGAAAATGCTAATAAAAATAAAGAGGAGTGATTTGTAAATATACTTTCACTTGTATTTTGAACAAAAAAAATAAGAAAAAGGTAATTGATGTTTTACCTAATCAACTGCATAGTTTTTTCAAGGTAAATGTTTAATTTGAAATTGACGCATGCAACATGTTCCAAAAAAGTTAGGACAGTGGCATTTTAAGTCTAATAGCGATGTGACAAGTTGAAATAAGGTGATGAGAAACATGTGAGGCAATCATGTAATAATAGTAGATAAGGAGTCTCCAAAAAAGACCTAGTCCTTCAAGAGCAAGGATGGGTCGAGGCTTGCCAATCTGCTAACAGATGCATCAGCAAATAAATCAACACTTTGATTTGGATTTTGTGCATTTCACCTTCTACAGTGCACAATATAATTAAAAGACTTAAGGAATCCGGTCAAATTTTGGTGCTGAAGGAGTAAAGGGCAAGGCCAACAACCACTTCTGAATGCATGTGATCTCTAATCCTTCAGACGTCACTGTCTGAAAAAACACATTTGACACACATCAACACTGTCCAGAAGCACCGCCAACTTCTCTGGGCTTGGTCCCATCTGAGATGGACAGTAACAGTGTTTTGTGGTCAGACGAGTCAACATTTCAAATAGTTTTTGGACAAAACAGCCATGGTGTTCTCCGGGTTAAAGAGGAAAAAAAACATCCAAGCTGTCATCAGCATCAGGTCCAAAAGCCATCATCTGTCATGGTATGGGGGTGTTTCAGTGCCCATGGCATGGGTGAAGGCACCATTAATGCAGATATGTACTCATTTTGGAGCAAATCAAGACATTGTTTTTTTCCAGTGACGTCCCTACATTTTCCAGCAGGACAACATCAAACCATATTCTGCCAGGATTACAAGCTCAAGGTTGCATAAGCAGAGAGTGCGGGTGTGAGCACGGACCTGTCTCCGATTGACAATGTGTGGTGCATTATGAGGGGCAAAATAAGGCAATAAAGGCCCTGTACAGTTGCACAGCTGAGGACATGCATGATGAATGGGGAAACATTCTGCTTTCTAAACTTAACTAACTAATGTCTTCAGTGCCCAAATGCTTAATAAGTGTTATTAAATTAAATGGGGATGTTACAAAATGGTAAACAATCGACTGTCCTAACGTTTTGGAGTGTGTTGCAGTCATCAGATTTGAGTATATATTTTCAAAAGAAAAAAAGATTCACAAAGTAAAACATCAAATAATGTGTTTTTAATATATAGTACCTATAGAAAATCATCATACCCCTTGATAGTAACTTTTCTTGCCTGAAATTAAAACCCATAAAGTCAGGGCACTGACTTGGCCACTCAATTCACTTTCCTATCCTTAGGCCACTGCATTGCTTTTTAGCAGTGTGTTCAGCGTCATTGTTGTGCTAGAAGGTGAAAAACCTGCCCATCTTCAGTTGTCTAGCAGAGGGTCACAAGTTTTCCTCAAGAATTTGGGTGTACTTGGACATCAGTTACATACAACTAGGCAGTTGTAATTATATTGCCATTCAGCAACAACAGGTGACACAAGGCTTAATATTAATTTTATAGAGGCTGAATCCGGAAAGGCCAGCATGCTACAATACATTGAGTCGGATCAGATTTATGTTTGCCTTGTCAATCGCCCTTTTAACTTGTGTATTTGTTCCTGATTCCTTCTTCAAAAAGTGCTGTAAAGCATCAAACAAATTGGTTTCATTAAAAACACTGTGTGACATTTATGACATTTATGAAGAAAAATATTTCAAAATTTTGATTAGTTGATTTTAAAGAGAGATCTGTCGAGTCTTGGTCGACCAAATAAATTCTTAGTCAAGGACAGCCCTCCTTGCCACCCTACCATACAGGCCAGCTTTTTGTAAAGCTTTTGAGATTGTTGTCACATGCACAGACCAGAGTATGTAAGCAAAGTTGAGCGTTTGGAAATCCCGCTCCTAGCTTAAGGAGGACCTCTCTGCCAAAATAATAAATAAATAAATATATGCATCAATAAAAATATTTATACATAAAAATATACATAGAAATATAAAAATATAAAATTCTACATTTATTAATCATTATTATGTATTTATTTATTTATTTCTGTGATCATTTATTTGTCTTTATTTATTTTTATATTAATTTATTTCCATATTCTTTTATTTATTTTACGTATATATTTATTTCTGTATTTCCACATTCTTATGCTAATGAGGAGGCTGTCAATCAAAGTATATCACGGTGTCACCTTTTTCCCATTGGTTGATCGGTATCAGAATTTGAAGATCGACTTTACATGGCTAGATTGCTATGACTACAGTATGTTAGTAGCCTACATTAATGGCTACATAGAGGCTCTTGCCAGATATTTGAGACTGAGACACAGGTCACTTTTATATCTTAGCGCTGTGTACAGCATTAAAAAAAAATACAGAAACACAACACAATTGTAAATAACAATTACATTCAATAACAATTTGTTCTTTAAGCATAGCTTTCAAATGTCAAGTGGAATCCAAGACATATAGCTTCAGTTCCTTTTGAAACTCATTCCAAGTAAAAAGGCATTGTATACAAACGCAGTTTTGCCCAACTCTGAATGAGCCCGAGGAACTTCCAGTACCAATGACCTTTTGGAACGAGTTTGGTAACTGCCAATTTTCCAATTTAATTGTCCGCTAAGGTAATCATCTGACATTTTTAAGCTTATGCATTATAGCCTTGTAGACAAACATAGACCAATCAGTCCCAGCCCATTAGAGTGTACAGAACACAATGGTTCTGTGTGCGAAAATTGACACCAGTAATAAAACGCAATGCTGCATGATAGACTGCATCTAAAGGATTTTAACACAGAGGCTGGTGCCTGCATATACAGTAAATCACCGTAGTCCAACACTGACATAAAGGTACTATTAACAATGTCAATTCTATGCTGGTAAGACAGACAAGATTTGTTTCTATAAAAGAAACCCATTTTAATTCTTAGCCTCTTTACCAAGTCAGCATCATGTGTTTTGAAGTAAAGATTTCCATCCAACCATATTCCAAGATATTTGTAAGAGGTATCACATTCAATTACAGAACCAGCCATGGTACTAATCTTAAAAAAGTGTTGATTTCGAAATATATGAGTGAAGATTATATATTTAGTTGTACTTGCAATTAGCACCAGTTTAAGCTCTGTAAGGGATTTTTGTAACAGTAAAAAATCTGCCTGGAGATATGTAAATGGTTTCTCATAGTTTTACAAAGTACCTTTTGCAAAGTGCGCTGAAATTGTTCAACGATGCACAGTGACACCATCTGCAACAAGATGATGTTGTAGGGCTTTGGAGGTGGTCTGTGGGCTGTTTTTGACCGTTCTCACCATCCTTTGCCTTTGCCTCTCCAATATTTTAATTGGCCTGCCACTTCTGGCCTTAACAAGAACTGTGCCTGTGGTCTTCCATTTCCTCACTGTGTTCCTCACAGTGGACACTAACAGCTTAAATCTCTGTTTTGTAGCCTTCCCCTAAACCATAATGTTGAACAATTTTTTTTTAGGTCCTTTGAGATGTTTTTTAGGCCCCCATTTTGCCACTCTTCAAGGGAGAGTCAAAGAGAACAACAACTTGCAATTGACCAGATGAAAATTAAAATGCTTATCCAAACACCCAATTATTTATATATGAAAATCATGGAAATTGTCAGGTGTGCCTAAACTTTTGCATACAACTGTAATTCTATTAGAATGAACTGAATGTATTAATTTGCTTGCTTTATAGTTTTTTATTCAGTCTAACAAGAAGCTACCCCACTCATTTCTTTCTGTTCGCAAGCGCACTGAGTACACTATCATGCTTGCGAGATATACTGTATGTATTTTCATATTCCTCAAAGACTCTTTATCTATATGATTTTTTAGTCATGGCCACTATATAACTGCACTCCCTCTCCTGCTCTTGTTACCTAATTTCTGTTGTTAATCTTGATTTTGCACTTGTATTTCAGTTTCTTTATTAAAGTATTTAGCTAACTCCATGATGACAGATAAACAATGCACTAGCTAGGAAAGAACCACTCACACGTATAGGCTCATCAGGCTGGGCATGTCCTGACCACGTGAAGTGAGCGCTCCTGGAGTGGTACTGGAGGGATATTGAGCAAGAGCCTTCTGGCGCGCTCAAATGCCGTTCCGCACTCCAGTAAAACTGGGTCCGCTCCCCTCCCACTCTGCTCACATACTCTGGCACAGACCAACCAATCTAGGACTTGCAAGTCCTTCAAAGTTGCAATTGCAAGTGTTGTTGGTGCCATAGGCTTATCACCTCTTAATAATGCTCTGAATGGTACTCAGAGGGATATTTAAAGCCTTTGAAATATTTTTGTATCCATCTCGTAACTTGTGCTTTTCCACAACTTTTCCCGGAGCACTTTTGAAAGCACCTTTCCAAACATGGGGTATTCTTTGTGTTGTCATGAACTACTAGTAATGGACTTATTATGGAACAGACGGTTTTCTGATGAAACAAAACCACTACAATTGATGTTAGGTGGGGGCCAATTAGCATGGTGACTGATCTGGGAAGGAACTGGTTGTACCTGAGCAAGTTTATAATGGTTACTCTAAGGGGATGATCACTTAACCAAACCAGGTATTTCACTAATTAAATTGTAATAATTGTTCAAAATTTGAGTAAATATTATTTTCACTTTGATGTCGAGGATTATAATGTGTAAATACAGCTGGCAAAAGTTAGATTTAATTCATTTTATAAAGGTAAGGGTTTTAGGGTATGATGATCTTCTATAGGCACTGTAGTACAGGGTGAATTCAAATGAGCGTTTTTTCTTTAGCATTTTCAATACTGTCACAACATTGGGATTGTAAGTAAAAAGCTCAAAGCTTGGGCTGGTGAGGGTTGGAAGAGTAAGTTGATCAACTTTGACGTTCACAGCTGTGTGAGTCAGTTAGATGGTTTTAGGGTATGTGATGGGGGAGGACTCTGCCAATGTAGTAATTGTGACTCATTGAGCGTGAGTACAGCACTGGGGCCTCTTGTGACAGGGGTAGAGGAACGGCAGAGGATGAGACGGAGTAAATGATCCACACAAGCCCCTAGCTCCACGGGCAAGACCCAGAGTGTTAGAGTGACAGGTACACTATTTCACACAGTATTTGCCCTGGTGCCACAGGCACATTGTTACTATGGGTACATAAGACATCAATGGACAAGGTAGCGGAAATGTCTTCACTAACACTTCTGCTCAGTCACAAAGCTCAGGTGGTGATGTGGGGCCAAGTGGACTAGAGAAATAATGCTTTTATTTAACAGATTATTTGGTGTAACTTGTATAATATTTAGACTCACATTCCATAGAGACATTATACTGCATATGGCTGTATGTACAGTAGTAAATGCATGATATTCAGATTTGACTTGCAATCATAGAGATATTATACTCTATATGACTGTATATGGTAATGAAGCCACATATAGACAGGGGTTATTAAAACACATGCTTCTCCTGGGCAGCAGACGGCTTTAATAAACGCCACATTTTCATCTGGCTTTTGAGTTGAAATCTCCATCTCTAATAAGACATACATTTTTAATTAAAGAACCAAATGCCTCCTCAGATTTCTTAAGTGTTCACCGACACTGTTCTTTCCTCCCTCCCAAACTACAGTCGTGGTGGGAGTCTTCTTCTCGCACATGATTAAAATCGGAAAGCACTGTGCCCGTATAACTAATTATTCCACTGGCTAGCATGGAGGGGTGGGAGAAAGAAAGGTAATTTCACAAGAAACAAGCCGTTTGACTCTTAATGAATAATTTACGTCGGCTTTAAGGGGGTCACGGAGCTTAGCTCAGCGCTGGGTGGACGAACTCACTAGGATCAGCCTTTTTCTCTTTCTCTCCCCCCCTTCTTACTCATTTTGGACAGGTTCAGTTCTGCAATCCCACTGGACCCACAGCTTCATTTAGTATGCTGAGCGAGAGAGAGACCTTGCTCTGAATTGGCTATCAAATTTTTACATTATAAGATATCGACAAGGAGCGCTGTGCTGGAGGAAGAGAGAGAGCGAGGTTCTCATGAGAGCAGAGAGAGAGCTGGCAGAGAGCAGGGGTTGATGGGACAGAACTGATTAAAGAAGAGCTCTGCTAGATGATGCACCTCTTGTGGATGGGACCTGAGACTGCGACTGGATGCCCCCTCTCTCTATCCCTCTTTCTGTCTCTCTTTCTCTCCTTCTGTCTCTCTATCCCTCTTTCTGTCTCTCTCTCTTCATTCCTCACTAGTCATGCACTGTCAAACTATGCGGTCTTATCTTCCATTCTGGGATTATGTGAATGAAGATAGATCTGGAAGTGTTAATGTTATGTCCTGTGTGTCTGCTTACAGTACCAACACAAACATCACCACTGTCAGATCCAACCTACATCGTACATCTACTTTAAGCTGCAGTCTACACTCTGTGCCCTAATCAGGAAACGCATCTGGAGCAAAGAACAATCTCTGGAGACACACTGATGGAGTCCTTCAGGTCAACTGGCTGTTGCAATAAGTAGATGTTTTTTCATTTCTCTCCAGCTACCCAAGAACAATGGAAGCCCGTGTCTTTTCCTGTTGATGACACAAGGAGCTTTTTATACTAGCCTGATGAGGTCGGCATGCAACTCATAGCACAATGACCAAATGATCCAGGCCTCCCTATGTCACGGACACAGTCTGGATCTAAAAGGATTGGATCACAACATTCTGACTGGTCCCGGAAACCAAGATGGGTTGTTCCAGTGCAAACACCCATGGCGATAAAGCAACAGTTCAAACAGATGTGATTGGCTTTGATAAGCAGATGTGTGAGAGATTATCCCGAGCTCCGTTTCTATTGACATCACCTAAACAACTGCAATATAATGAGTCTCAAGACTTAATTTCTGCATCTATTGAATTATGTTGTCGTCAGGAAAATAGCCCACTGCATCATCAGAGTCATCAGTGGGCTGTCCCTCTGTGATAACAGATGGTGACAGTTGTCCCCTCTTCAAATAAACAGGCTTATATCTACTGTGAAAAGGAGTTCTGGATCCTACCACTCTCTGAGCTGTTTGTAGTTGAAATAAGTCCTTATTTACATAAATAAGAGTGTATTCAGCACAAATAACAGGACCCTCTCAAGTGGCTATCATTCTCAAAGGAATGTAAAAGGCTTCCTTCCTGTAACTGGTTGAAATTATCAAAGGTGGAACTACTTTCTTTTCTACCTTCAAACTTTGTTTATCGTTGTTGGGTGAAAAGGTCCTCTCTGGTGTTTTAGCACACCAAAACACATTAATCCAAGTCCAGTTCTATGTATTCCAGTGTTTCAGAGAAAGATGCCGCAGTATATTTCGGGAAAAGAAACATGCTTATTGTCTATAGGGCCCCATGTTTTCCGCGTTGTCGAAAACTCAGATGGAATTGGGGAATCCAGACATTAACATGGAATTCAACAAAAAACTAGATTTTTCAATAATCCAAATATACTCCCGTAATATTAATAATTGTTACCGCGTTTCTCCTAATACAAAAGGCAGCAAAAATATATTTACTGCCCCATCACTCACTTATCCAAATTCATATGACTAGGTGTAGGCAATTATTTAAAGGGGAACAATAAAGAATATCTATAATTTGTCCATGTTTTTTTGCCTGAAGTAATTATGTGACTGTGTTGCTAATCAGGCAGCTCTCTCACTCAGGGAAAACAGGGTCGAAATAGCACAAGAACTGCTGAATATTATGGCTTTGTCCACATGATTGCGCTTGATACAATTTTTTTAAATAACATAAATTAATATGTTTGTCATTCTTCCACTTTCTGAGGAAATCTTTGTCTACTCTTTTAGTTTGTATATTGGATAGATTATTTTGTTAGAATAAGAAAGAATTTGCTACTGTATATATTAACATGACAAATTCCTATGCACTTTCGTCTGTGTGTCGAAAATAATTACTTAGATCATCTGGAAAGTAAAAGGAACTTGCAATTCACTAGCAAACTTTACAGCAGTGTTTTCTATGTTTTAGATACAAGTTCTGAATACACTTTTGTCCAAATAGTTGTTCAGTTGCAGATGGGTGAAAAAAGTAGTTGAGCATACCACTTTTGCCTGGGTAGTGGTTCCCAAACATGGGTTCTAGGACCACTGGTGGTATAGTAACCAAAAACGCCTGCGATCCACTGGCCCAGGGGGTTTATATGGAGGCTTGAGGTAAAAAGTGGCCAAAAAAAAAACTAAACGGAAAAGATTAAACGGAATTGGCCAAAAAATTAAACAGATTTTATAGGGCCCTATCTATTTAGACAGGAAGTTATGTGCCACACCAATATGAATGCATGCATGTCTAGTCATGTATCACAGCATACTGTCTCCCTGTAACCATCAGGTTTCTTCCAGCTGCATGTCAGCCAGACACACCGACAAGCAGCAGGGGGTCCTGGGGCCTGATGTCCAGAGTTAGGGGCCGTGCTGGATGGGCAGGGTAAATAGCGTGCTCACGCATAACTCAAGCTGTTTTATAATCTGAGCAGGAAGCCACAGTGCCTGTCCATAATAACACCACTGGCTCATTTCTCTGCCTTTTCTCAAGCTCCAGTCATTCACCATATTCATTCTATCTCTCGCCGGTTGGAAAACTGACTGGAGTGAGTGTCAAGTGGGTCCACAGGGAAGTGTCTGCAATGTCTTTGTTATACTGTGACCCTGTTTGCTCTTGTCTGTCCTATAGATACAAAGGGCAAACAAATCAGCTAATCCAGGAGGTGAAAGATAGCTATAGCTACTCTATAGTAGAGCATCTGTCTCAGTGAGGTCACTACATATACTATATAGCTGTGATAGAGACCATAAAAAGCACTGAGTCTATTATGCACAACTCTCCACCAACATTCGTCTGGCATTTGTTTTGTTACAGCTGTATAGAACCACAAGACCGTGGCCAAGTATGATCCGTGCCTCCGCCTCAGTTTGGTATGATGCATTGTTATTACTGTAGCAAGGCAGGGGTTCACCAGCTTAGTGAGGCATGTATCTGGGTAGACAAGGTCGCTCAGTGTGAAGGGTGGGCTTTGTATCTAAGAAAAGGAGTCAAAGACATTCTGACAGGGCAAAACAGGGTAAAGTAGCCCCATGCGGTTCAAATTAACTACAGTCTCTTAAAATTGCATAACACATCTCACTGTAGAGAGACTCTAACAGTTATAATAATATTAATAATGCATATTTTGTGGAGCACCAGCCTGGCTGGAGCACTTGACCACTTATGGGAGTAGGGCCAGATTGGGACTTGACACTGGGGCTGACAAACCCTTTTCTATTAGTCTTGCACGTCCCTTTTGAAAGACAATAACTCTTAGTATTACTGCAGCAGGCTAAACCTTTCTGCAGTCTAAAAAAAATCTACAAAAGCAGACGCCTCACACATTGTGTGTCTGTTTGAAAGTCATTATGACACTTCATATACAGTACATAAACAAAAAAGAAAATATACCAAAAAACACCATTTTTTTTGCTATACTGTACACTGTGATGATTCAGAGATGTGTAGTAGTTCAATTTCCTAGCTAGACAAAAAGCCCTAAAATCTTGTTTCCATCTGTAACATCTCCCTCTGCAGTGACTCTCTCTCTTGATGTGCCTGCCGTCCAGAGGTCGACATCACAGAGCCTCTGACCCATCGCTCCTTTCTTACACATCTGTTTTGTGTTAGTCATCACCCAGGTATAAATGTTCCCTGTGTCTTCCTGGTATCTATCTGGGATTCTCGTTCTGTAGAATTCTGCGCTATTACGAATACCAATAAAATCAGTAATACGTTGTGAAGCCATACCGATAGTTTTACTCTTTTGTGGGATTACTGTACCCACTTATTTCTTAAGTTCCCAAGTACGAACTGCTGTACCTTGGTGTGTTACGCATTAACCTTTTAATGTTCGACTCAACCGTTTGGTAGAGCACACAATGGTTTGTTTTGCAGCAAGGACATTAAAGGGTTAAAAAGCCGTTCAGGCAAGTAAACCTGCATTTGACTCTTACCACTCCCTTCCCAACGTTACACGATCAGAAACTGTACAGTAAGCAGTTACAGTATAGCTATCTGTATATTTACACTCTCATTTATAACAAGACCTAAGTGTCCTCTAATTTCCAAGCATACCGTGACATTGTGCTCAAGTAATAGTTACACATTATTATTCTATAAAGCCTTGCATGGTTTGGCTCCGGTGTATATCGCCGACCTGCTGCATCCGTACTCTTCCATCCGATCCCTTAGGTCTTCTGACCAGGGATTACTGGTGGTCCCTTTCACTCGTTTTAAAACCAAAGGTGACCGCTCTTTTGAAGCGGAGGCTCCAAACCTGTGGAACGGCCTTCCGACTGCTTTGCGTTCTGCACTCTCTGTTGATGCTTTTATAAATCATCTGAAGACACACTTGTTTAAATTGGCTTTTGTCTCATGTTTTAAATTACTGTTTTAGTTTTGATTTTATAACCAATTGTTTTAGTCCATTTAATTATATTTTAACGAAGCTCACTGTATTGTTGTCATGTTCTTAATGTAAAGCACTTTGTGACTGTGTCTGTAAAAGGTGCTATATTAAATAAACTTATTATTATTATTATACAAAAAATATTATTGTCATGTAAATACTACATTGAGTCAAAATTACAAAAATTCAAAGTTGTGTATATGTACTTTAAAAAAAAAAGGACTGAGGTTCATCTTCTTGGATTGTGAAGAGAAAAAGGTATGCACAGTGTTTATGACCTAAAGCAGGACGTAATCTAATGTAATACTGCATTACCAATCATGAATACTGTAACTCCATTCAGTTAGCTAGGTCATGCATATACTGCAAAGAAAAAGCATTCCAAAAGAATACAATAGCAGTCATCAGAATCTTATAACCTACATACTACAAATATTATAGGGAATAAAATAATAATGATATATACAGGTTATTTTTACCAAATTAATAAAAAACTATTGTTACCAGTATACAGTTGTGCTCAAACGTTTGCAAACCCCTGGAGAATTGGTAATAGATGTACTATTTTTTAAGAAAACATGAGTGAGCAGGCAAAACATTTTGTTTTGATTTCTCATCGGATTCATATTCAACTGTAGGTCATAACAGAATGGCACAATCATAAAACAAAACATGGCAACAAAGAAAACAATGAAATGACCCCTGGACAAAAGTCTGCATAACCTCAGTTCTCAATATGGTGTATTGCCTCCTATAGCATCAATGACAGCGTGCAGTCGTTTGTGATAGTTCTCAATGAGGCCCTGTATTCATTCAAGTGGTATAGCTGCCCATTCGTCTTGGCAATAATGCCTCCAGGTCATGCAAAGTCTTTGTTTGTCTTGCATGACCTGCACGTTTGAGACCTCCCCAGAGTGGCTTGATGATATTGAGGTCAGGAGACTGTGATGGCCGCTCCAGAACTTTCCCCTTTTTCTGCTGTAACCACTGGAGGGTCAACTTGGCCTTGTGCTTAGGGTCATTGTTGTGCTGGAAAGTCTAAGAGTGTCCCATGCACAGCTTTCATGCAGAAGAATGCAAATTGACTGCCAGTATTGTCTGATAACATGCTGCTTTCATATTGCCATCAATTTTCACAAGGTTCACCATGCCTTTAAAGCTCACATACCCCCCAAATTTAAGTGAGCCACCACCATGCATCACAGTGGGGATTGTAAACTTTTCACTATAGGCCTCAGTGTCCCCTCTCCAAACATAGCGCTTATGGTTGTGACCATGAAGCTCCATTTTGTTCTTGTCACATTATAGTGTAACAGAAGCTGTGACGCATGTCAAGGTGTTGTCTTGCATATTGTATCTGGGCTTCTTTTGTGGCACTGGCACATTAAAGGCTTCTTTCTGGCAACTCGACCATGCAGCTAATTTTTGTTCAAGTATCATTGTATTTTGCTCCTTGAAACAACCACGCCGTCTACTTCCAGAGCAGCCTCTATGTCTCCCGAGGTTACCTGTGGGTTTTTCTTTGTATCCCGTACAATTCTTCTGGCAGTTTTGGCTGAAATCTTTCTTGGTCTACCTGACTTTGGCTTGTATATGGCTAAATCTTCCACTTCTTAATAAGTGATTGAACAGTACTAACTGACATTTGCAAGGCTTTGGATATCTTTTATATCCATTTCCACTTTATGTCGTTCCAGTACCTTATTAAGCAGGTCTTTTGACAGTTCTTTTCTGCTCCCCATGGCTCCTTATGGGTCAGTATTTCATTGACTATTTTTACACAGACACTAATTGCAATTTAAAATGCCACAGGTGTGGGAAATTAACCTTTAATTGCCATTTAAACCTGTGTATGTCATCTTCTGTGTTTGTAACAAACATTCAAGTGTATGAAAACTTTTGCTCATTGCCATTTGGGTGATTTCTGTTATCAGTATGTTCTACAAAGGTGCCAAAGAACTATGTGATAATTAATGGCTTCATACAGTATGATCACTATCTTACATAACAGTCAGATTTTTTGCATGAACAGTCATATCGTCAAAATCAATAACAACATTTCACAATTTGTGCCAGGGTATGCAAACTTATGAGCACAACTGTACTCATATGAGGAACAATTCTAAGCACTGTTTAAAAGCTACAACCTGAAACATGGTAGTGTCATGACAGTCAGGGAACGATAGGCTGTTGTGACATGGAACTGATGGTGTGGGACTGTTTATATGTTTCATGTACATGGTTATATCTGTAGGTGTATTATTGTTGTATACTGTGAATTTAATTTCCTGTCAGTGCTGGTGAGTGTACTTGAGGGGTGGACTTATGTTGTGTTGGAGAGAGCTGTTAAGACGTTGTACGTATGCATATTGATTGAGCCTTCACCTCGTTATGTGTCGTACTTAATGTACTGTATACATTATTGTGAGCTAGGCATACATGTATATTGAGCATCCACATCCAATGCCGCGTTAGAGCATCACTGCTTTATAGATATTGTTGTGCAGCTACAATGACGATGTCATAGGGACTCTTTGACTCAAATTATGAGGGTGTACCTCCTCAAAGATGTTCAATAAACATCAAGACCACACCTCCCTGCATTCTAGTCTCCATCTTTCCAGCACTCACAATGCCACAACATCTGCATTGTTACACATAGCTTGCTGAAACTCCAATTCACACAAACATTCACTCCACCTGTTCTCATGGCAATACGTGGCTAACCGTACGTAATGGACATTTCTCAGCATTACATAGACAGATTTATGGATATGGCCATTCAAATGTGGACTTTCCTACGTATTGAGTTGCCGTTCTACCAGAATATTTCCAATCGGTTATGATTTAAAGTACTTGGGGAAGGTTTAGTTCAGGCATAACATGCTAGGTGTAACAATGTCCCTTGTATTGCATGTTAGATGTGTTCCAGTCCAGGTTTTCCCCATCAGTGTCTTTGTACAGTATGTCCTTATTTTGGTTCTTCCTTTGTTTAATGGTTTTGGTTCATTGTTCACACCTGGGTTAAATGATGTCATTAGTGTACTATTTAATCACCTCTGTTGTCTCCCTTGTTGTTGGTCATTGTCTCCTGCATTAATTCTTTATGAAAGTCTCATGTTCTGTGTTCTCACGTATATAGAGTTTGTTGTTTTGTAGGGAAGTTCTTTCTCCCTGTATTCTTAGTTCAGTAAATCTTTCACCATTGAGAAAGCTCCTGCCTCCTGCCGACCTTACAGTGCCTTGCGAAAGTATTCGGCCCCCTTGAACTTTTCGACCTTTTGCCACATTTCAGGCTTCAAACATAAAGATATGAAACTGTAAATTTTTATGAAGAATCAACAACAAGTGGGACACAATCATGAAGTGGAACGAAATTCATTGGATATTTCAAACTTTTTTAACAAATAAACAACTGAAAAATTGGAGTGCAAAATTATTCAGCCCCCTTAAGTTAATACTTTGTAGCGTCACCTTTTGCTGCGATTACAGCTGTAAGTCGCTTGGGGTATGTCTTGGGGTATGTCATATCAGTTTTGCACATCAAGAGACTGAAATTTTTGCCCATTCCTCCTTGCAAAACAGCTCAAGCTCAGTGAGGTTGGATGGAGAGTGTTTGTGAACAGCAGTTTTCAGTTCTCTCCACAGATTCTCGATTTTATTCAGGTCTGGACTTTAACTTCACCATTCTAACACCTAAATATGTTTATTTGTGAACCATTCCATTGTAGATTTTGCGCCTCCCAAGTGGCTTGTGGCAAACTTTAAACAACACTTTTTATGGATATCTTTCAGAAATGGCTTTCTTCTTGCCACTCTTCCATAAAGGCCAGGGCCCGGTTCCCCAAAACGTTCTTATCGCTAAGTAGTTCTTAACCTATTCCTTAACCT
>JACXGM010000826.1:46607-63555 GCA_016801145.1 Umbra pygmaea
CTATGGACAGACTCGCCCACCTCAGCTGTAGATCTCTGCAGTTCATCCAGAGTGATCATGGGCCTCTTGGCTGCATCTCTGATCAGTCTTCTCCTTGTATGAGCTGAAAGTTTAGAGGGACGGCCGGGTCTTGGTAGATTTGCAGTGGTCTGATACTCCTTCCATTTCAATATTATTGCTTGCACAGTGCTCCTTGGGACGTTTAAAGCTTGGGAAATCTTTCTGTATCTCGGACCTGCCTGGTGTGTTCCTTGTTCTTCATGATGCTCTCTGTGCTTTCAACGGACCTCTGAGACATGACAGAGCAGGTGCATTTATACGGAGACTTGATTACACACAAGTGGATTCTATTTATCATCATTAGTCATTTAGGTCAACATTGGATCATTCAGAGATCCTCACTAAACTTCTGGAGAGAGTTTGCTGCACTGAAAGTAAAGGGGCTGAATAATTTTGCTCGCCCAATTCGTCAGTTTTTTATTTGTTAAAAAAGTTTGAAATATCCAATAAATTTCGTTCCACTTCATGATTGTGTCCCACTTGTTGTTGCTTCTTCACAAAAAATTACAGTTTTATATGTTTATGTTTGAAGCCTGAAATGTGGCAAAAGGTCAAAATGTTCAAGGGGGCCGAATACTTTCGCAAGGCACTGTACCTTTCACCGTGACACTAGGTTATTGAGGTTAAGTTTAGGGTAAGGTGAGGTTGGGTTAGTATACTGACTTTTGTTACATTTTGTAAATGTCCAAGGTGTTAAGTTTCCATGGCTCCAGAAACATACACACCGGTAGGAAATTCTTGTTTTTTATGATTTTGTACTTATCGCCATGAGTACAACCTGTATATATATATTAAATGTATTCCTCAGTACTTAGTAGCCAAGGTATGCACCAAGGCAATAGTTGTATTTTGAAAAGGAGCCCATTTGCACCATTTGAGTGTGGGAACATAGGTGTATTATACTCATTAGACTTTGCCTTTTACGTTAGGGGTTAGCTATCAGCTATCTGACATATGTGGCCTGTTTTAATGTGTTCTAGAGAAAGTGATTTTTGGTGAGCTCTGTTTCATTGTCAAAGCACTGTTCTGGTCATGGCTCTTCATTATTTGTTTGGCAAGCGGTAATATTTTCAATCTTGAGGTAATTTACTTTAATTAATCAATGTGGTTTAGGTGTTATAGCAGAATAAAGTCACATTATTTTAGGTTTTATAGTACAATGTGCATTTAAACCCATCAATTGAAATATTTTTTATTATTTAAATTTACATTTGGTTGTCCTTAAGTTTCTCATCACCTGTGTACATTTATTAATTAAAATATTTTTCTCATGTTCATGTCAACAATCAGCTGCATTATAGCTAAAACGATTTGTATGAACCCCCATATATTTTATATGCAAACTCTATTATCAGCCAATTCGAATCTGCATTTTCCGTTAGCAGTCTTTTCTCAAACTCAAGAGGAACATTTGTAAGACAACCAAATATATCAAAATCGGATTAATGTAATTCTATTTTGGACTTGTTTTAATATAGAAATCTTTAAGGTTTTGACAGATATTCACTTAGATCACAATTAGATCAGAGTTTTTGACTGGTTGCCAATGGCAGTGTCCTTCTGTTTTCATCCACAGGAGTGTTCCTTTGCATTCCAATCACCTCTTTATTGCATCTCTGCCTTACTCTACGTCATGGAATCCTGAGTCAAAGAGAACCAATGTTGTATGTAATGTATGTTCTGCTGAAAGCTGTTTAGAGGGGAGAGAGGCATGTGTCCACCTGGGGGTGATGATTTTTGTGTTTTTAGAAAGACTGGTACACAATATCTGCTCTTCTGTTTTGGTACATGTTGAGGATTGAGAATTCAAGAACATTCACCCTAGGTCCAAAAAAAGTCAACATATTCAATGTTGTATAAACATATCATTATGGTGTTTAGGGAGTTGATAATTGGGTTTCGCACTTAATAAAATTCAACACAATTTCTGACAGTGCTGGAGTCTTCTTTGCCCTAGGATTTTCATGTACATAAGGTGAAGATTATGCCTGTGGATTGTGATTTTAAACCACTGGGTTTATTAAAATAATGGCAATGTCCTCTTCATTGACTTGGGATATTGGGTATTGAACATTTGTCCAGAGGAAAGAGTGACCCCTACTGGCACTCCAACACTGCTTCCAGCTGAATGTGGTCTCCCATTGTGGGGACCGAGCAGCATGGACCCTACTTAGCTGCTATGCTGTCTCTGGTATATTAAATATAAAGACTTAAAAATATGACCACCAACTACAATATATGGGTTTTGCTATGATCCTATAGACACAGATATGTCTGGCCAGTAGACTGTATCATGAGAACATATGGTAGAATTTAACTGAATACATCAGTCTGGTCTATTGGTAATTTCCAGAGGACATAGCAGAGCTGTAGAGGGCAAAGTGCAGTCTGAGGTCATTTGGAGAAGCTTGGTGTAGTGAATTTGTACGCTGCCATGCATGGAAGACCCTCCAGTCCCCTGGACAGGTAACCTTGCTCTCATTTCTAGTGTATGCTAAACTGTGGAGTGCATTTCAGCCTCTTACGGCCTCTAATAGCCAGACTGTAGCCTTTAGATGTCCTTCAAGTCTTTCTCTTCAAAATAAGTCAGAGTCAGGGCTCACTTACAGGTAACAGAGCAGCGCTCCTTCGTTCCTGGTGATTGTTGCTCTTGGAAGGTTACAATGCACGTTTCATACCATCTCTACATAGGATGAAAGCCCTAACTCTGCCCTGTGGTGTCTGGCTGTCTGTTTTCAGGAGCATTATTTAGGAAAATGACATGACGTAATATGAACAAATGAAGGTTTGGAATGAATATGCTTTTGATGCAGAAAACTATGACATCAATGTAAAGTGATTAAAAGTAATGTCTGTGTGTGTTTTTAGGTGTCTGTGTTTTTGCGTGTGTGTGAGTGAGATAGTGAATAAGAGAGGGAGAACGACTGAAATTAATGTGTGATATCATGGCTAAGCTTTGCTATTACGATCCAATCTAAAGGGAAAAAATTCTAGGAACATTTCAAGCTTCATAGGAACATTTACAGTAAGTTCTTTAAGGAAACATGTAAAGGCTATTTCAAAGAAAAGTTGTTAATTGAAAAAATACTTTCACAAACATTTCAATTGGAATTTGCCCAGGTCACTTGTCAGTGACATAGTAGTACTGTCTGCCTCACCTCCATTTCTCTCTCACCATTTTATTTTTACCATAATTTTAACAGGTAAGTTCACTAAGAACAAGTTCTTATTTACAGCAACACCCTGGGAGCAATTAGGATAAACTGCCTTGCCCAAGGACACAACGACATTTGGCAAAGTCGGGAATCGAACTGGCAACCTTCCGACCACAAGTTTTCCTCCTTAACCACTGAGCCATCTGCGCCCTAAGATGTACTTGATTGTCTGCCTTTATTCAGCCATTCTGTGTTCCCATTTCTCAATGTTCTCCTTGTCCTTCCAATCTTAATGTGTGCGTGCACATGTGTGTGTGCGTGAACCTGGTTATTTCTCGCCCACTAAATCTTGACAATGTATTACTACAAGGACCTAATGAAATTACTATTCGACTAGTGCACAGTAAACAGCGCTAATATAAACATTTAACTAACAAATTAGTTATAATTGTCTCTTCAGTGTATATAGCAATGCACAAGCGATTAAGTTCATAAAAAATCCAATCTCTGAGTTGCAAGTAAAAGAATGAAATATAAATCCTTGCTCAAAACAAACTACAGCAGTCAATTACAAACCACTCTGGCTAAGACTGTTAATATTATGCATATGAACCAATGTAGGGTAAAGTAATTAATTAACATTTGAGACATAAAATCCATCACATTATTGTTGTATTCTTTGTGTTGATAGTATATTAACAACCTTATTTCCATCCAGATAGACTGGGCCTACACCCCAGAGAATATGGCTGGGCACTCATTTTAAGTGTGGCGCTGCAAACGAAAGTCAGATTAATTTGAATATGAATGCATGGTCTATGATTATTAATCAGAGCTCTATCGTGTAGTAAAAAGTTGGATAATGTAGTAATTGCTCTATAATTTATCAATGTCATCCTGCTAATGAATTACCCATGATCCCCTGCTGAGAGACGTGGCGTGCCACGGTTTTTGAGATGGGCAACATATATGGGTAAAAATCGCACACAAATTAATAACACAATTAGGCAGTCCTACTTATGAGAGTATGTAGCAAACACTTGAATTCAGAGCTTTGAAGCACACACGTTCCATTCCCTGTAAAAATCTCTCTTAAATGATAGTACATGGCAGGGTCATACTTATTCAATTTGTCAGATAATCTGACTGTAATTCCAACTAATAGCCTATAATGGTATTTGGCCTGTGACCTAAATTATTGCAAATGTTTAAAAACATGTTTATTGCAAATGTTTAATAAGGAATTAATAACACATTTTACAGATGGTGTTAGGCCTACATCTGATTAAATCTAACCAGTTGATTTAAAGCAGGCATTTTTAACCTAGTTTTTTAAAAGATACTTAATTTTGCAATATACTGTATAACTGAAGTTTTTATTGCTATTCACATGTAGTCTTTGAACAGTTTAAAGGTCACAATGTGTTGTTTTTTTACTGTTGGTGGGTCTGGATAAAAAGAGCCACATCAGATTAGAACAAAAACAGAAGTTCCTGACTCAATAATTTGTCTTCAAATTTACATTTCAGCCCCAATTGACCTCTATAGGCTACTGTAAAAAAGCATGCCTAAAGTTGTTTAAAGTAGGTCTATAGGTAGACTAGTGCACACTTATAACATAAATAAAAGTGAAATAATAATAACAATATGCTAAATAGAATATTACATTTCACATAGACATTTCGAATTTAGTCTAATGTTAGTAGGTAATGTTTATCAAATAAAAAGCGTATAATTTACTAAACCTCTAAATCCCGTGTTAACCTAATTTAAGATCATGAATCACATCATTTTGACTAGGCTCTAGCTACATCTCGGGTGGTGAATGAAATGACATTGGATAGATTGCACTATCAAAGTCTGTAGTAGCTTATAGTCCAATATACAACAACTTAGTGGCATAAATGTAAAGTTCTAGAAGTTACGTTTAAAAATTAAAAGTGGCACAAAGACAATTCAAATATTTACCATACACGCAAACACCTGCTGGCATATGGGGGACACCGGCATGGCGCGCTTTTTCAGTCCATGTATGTAGCTTAATCTCAAAGTCTTTGCAGTTGTTTTAAATTGTTAGAAAAGAACAACTTAACTTTCCGTCTTTATCTGTTTAATATTTTCTATCCACCAACACAACTTCAGCAATGTACGGAAATGGAACACATGGAAATATATAATAACATATATTGTACTCGACTTGTGTCTACGGCGAATCATTCAATTGTAATGCTCCAGGTACTCATTCGCGCAGGTGTATTGGAACCCTGGGAATCCCGAGAGTGGTAAACTTGTCTCGTCTGGTTGCTCGTATGACATTGAGCGCAATCGTATAGTCTTTTATCAAAAATTGCCTGAATGAAGAGTGAACTGAAATGGGACTACAGATTCAAACACATAATTGCTCTTAACTTTTTTAGCATAATGGTCCGCCCCGTATTGCTTACCAAGCACGTGGTTCCGTTCAGAAGAAGCAAGAGTAAGCCGTGGTTGGAACGCATTTTGCTGCCGCGCGCTGTTCCTCAGTTTCCAGCTTCAGCCTGAAGTCAGTTTTCCTTCCAGAAGACGTTATTCCTCCGGCACACTATACCCCAAACCTAAATACGCTCCCATGTCCACTGCTACACCTGGATTGGGCAGCTTAACACTCGACTGTCCCTTTACCTTTTCCAGGTTTGAGTCCAGTTACTGGAACATTGGAAATCCATAGGTGAGTGCATGAGAAATTACCGCATTACCATCCACGAAAAAGAATGTATAAAATTCCTGCTCAATCTGCAACAGTGTGAGTGAGAATGAGGTAAATCATATCAATTCGCTTGTGTCAATGTAGATCCACCGGGGTGAAGCCTAGTATAAGATTTGAATCCTTGGCGTTGTTCATTTCAGTGAGGGCAGACTGGCAATAACTCCTATACTTGCATTGACGTTTAAACCGCTTCTCACTCTATCTCGCGCGTTCTCTCTCACTCGCTCTCTCCCCACGCGCGTACCCCAACTAGATTCTCACCCTCACATTTTTTTCTTAGCTGCAGTCAAGCTGAGTAGAGGCAAACCCATAGTGGATTGTTATTCTACCAACTAAACTGACATCATATCCTTGGAACCAATTTGTGTATGCAAATGATGGCTGTTTGGAAACCCATTTTCTTTATTTTGTGAGTTGAAATCAACTTATGTATTATTTTTAACAAGGAGTTGTCTCTTGACAGGTAGCTGAAAATGAATGGTTCACATAACATGCTACCTGTAACATGCTACCTGCTCAACAGCTGTTGATTGTGACAATGCACAATACATTAGGCCAAACATGAGTCATAGGTTTCAATATGTTTTGGGGTTCTGAAGGCCAGAACATTTTTTTCATTAGATTCAGTCAGTATCAACTGGGATGCCAGTGCTATGTATTATGTCTGAAAGCTAAATGTATGCTTTTTCATTATGATTAACACATGCATGCTGTGACTGCAGGTTGTTAGACCCTGATGGAGATTCACGTAGTGTCGGACTTCAAATCAATCTACAGCCCTGAAGCAAGTTCATGTGGGCCTACACGTGAGCAGACATGGAGCTAATTCTTCACCAGGTGGGCTAATACAATGGTTCCCAAACCTACACTCAGGGACCTCCAGACATGCCATGTTTTTCTTTTCACCCTGAAATAACACATCTAGTTCAATAAGTCAACTGCACATTACACCTTTGACTAATTGAATCAGGTGTGCCATTTCAGGGTTAAAATAAAAACATGGCCTGTCTGGGGGTCCCAGGGGAGAGGTTTGGGAACCACTGGGCTAACAGACACTTAGACAGCATGTACTAGCATTGATCCAACATCTTAACATGTAAGACATGGACTACTTTGGCACATTTGGCACCAAAAATGTTGACTACTTTGGCACATTTTATGTTAGCCAATTAGCATTGTCTGATCACTACTAGCCCTGGACTATCTTGATTTCCAGTTCTTCTTTGCACTGTGTGATTAATAAAAATATTTCCTATAACACAGATCATTAGAAGCAGGTTAATGGTCCAGACTGGAGAATATGGGTCCACTTTGCCCCTGCCGTACCGCATGATACCGTACCGCATGATGCCGTACCGTATGTTGCCGTACCATATGATGCCGTAACCTATGCTGCCGTACCGTATGCTGCCGTACCGTATGCTGCCGTACCGTATGATGCCGTAGCGTATGATGCCGTACCGTATGATACCATACAGTATGATGCTGTACCGTATCCTGCCGTACCTTATGCTGCCGTACCGTGTGCTGCCGTACAGTGTGCTGCCGTACCGTATGATGCCGTACCGTATGATGCCGTACTGTATGATCTCGTACTGTATGCTGCCTTACTGTATGCTGCCGTACTGTATGATGCTGCTGCTCACTGCTCTGCTTTAGTTCCACTTTATTATATTGATGAAGTTGAGTTGGTCCTTTCAGTCGATCTGCAAGTCCAGGGGAAGACAGTATCATCAGGCATTTGTGGCACAAACCTAATGTTGTTTTGGTTTATGTTAAATTACCATCATGTGGTTGAAAATGAGAGCATAAAGTAAAAATAATTTTGTTTTACTGATGTCAGAACCATTTATTGCCGTCTCCCCCCATTTATGTCTGTCCATTTGCATTTTATCTGTTTGACTAATTATTTTTCTCACTCAGCTTCCTGCTTTCTTCTGGCACTCTAATGCTAGTTCACCCTTTGACATTTATGAACTTTGGGGTTATCTGTATCTGCTGAACTACTTGTCTTGTTACCATTGAAGACAATGTTAGCGCGTTAATTGCCTGTTCTGTATATGTTTGATGGGAGGACACACCTGTAGTGTGAGAGGTCACTGGAGACAACTTCTGTGGTGGGTTTCAATCCCTGAATGAGACACAATACGATAAGGTCACTGACATGCACTCTCCTTTATCCATCTGACTCATAAATGAAGGTTAAAAATAGCTTTTTAGACCCAGGAGGTTTCTAGATGTATAATCGATTATTATAAACTTTCTTCTTTTAATTCTATTCTGCCTTGGAAGCATGGACACAAGATTCTAGGTTCTAAGAGATGCAACAAGGCATCTATAAAGGGAGATCCCATCCCTAACCTACCATCTGGGGCTACACCAGTGATAATCAACACAGGTTAGTTCCTACACATTCGCCACAGCTGATTACAGGCTCATAACTCACTTTTATGTAGCCAGCCAACATTGTAAAGTTGTCTATTTACTCACTTAGGATAAGCACATACAAAAATCTAAATGAAGTCATCATGCTTCGCAAGGAGATGTCATGTGTTGAAATAATATTTTTCAAGTGTAGTTATTCTTACTTGCATCAGAATGTCAGACAGAAATGTGTATTATGTACAGAGACTACTTTTCTGCCAGACTTCAACAAAAGTGCTATGTCATGGCATGGTTTTGACATGTAATCCCATTTCACTGTATAATTAAATTAGAACGAGACGCTTCAGGCGACAGCCAGACAGCCAGGCAGAGGGCGCATAGTGAGAGCCATCTGGGGACAACTGGTTATTCACTGAGGCGTGGGTGCCCTCTAGTGTCCAGTTTTGCAGACACCCTAGTGACAGACAAAATGTTATGTTTGTCCAGAGTGGGATTTTTGGAATAAATTACCATTACTAAGCAACTGGTATAAATTTAGACAGGTGACAAAGTAAAGGAAACAAACTATTTCAAATATCTCATTATGGTGTTGGGACATCACGGGGCACCAGCACAGCTTCAATGTTCGTTGCATGTATTCTATGAGTCTTTGTATCTCTACTCGAGAGAGAACTCCATTCTTCCAAAAGATATTCCCTTATTTGGGTTTGTGATGATGGTGGTGGGAGCACAACATGTCATTTCAAAACCTCCCAGAGGTGTTCAAATGGGTTGAGATCTGATGATTTGAAGGCCATAGCATATGATTCACATCATTTTCAAACTCATCAGACCATTCAGTGACCCCTTGTGCCCTGTGGATGGGGGCTTTGCCATCCTCTAATAGACCACTCCCATCAGGATAGAAATGTTTCACCACGAGATAAAGATGATCACTCTGAATAACTTTATCATCCTCTAATAGACCACTCCCATCAGGATAGAAATGTTTCACCACGGGATAAAGGTGATCACTCTGAATAACTTTATCATCCTCTAATAGACCACTCCCATCAGGATAGAAATGTTTCACCACGGGATAAAGGTGATCACTCTGAATAACTTTGTCATGATTTGCATCTGCATTTAATGTTCCTTCACTTATTTATTCAGGGTTTTCCTTTAATTTGTCACCTGTCTGTACATTTAAGTTGAGGCATTGTCAGCTCAACACATTTTTATTTTGTCATTAAAACAGACTCAATTGTTAAGTTTGGGGTGGTAGTTGGTCTATTTGTTAGGTCAGCTGACTTGTGTCTGAAAGGTACCTGGTTCTAGTCCACCTAGGTGAAAACTATGTCATTCTGTTAACCCTAAATGCTCCTACTCCCCCAGGTCATGACTGTACTGTAAATATTAATGTGTTGGATATCCTCTTTCTTTGCTGGGATAATCTTAAGTGGTCACACACAACCCTGAGAGCTGGAGCCTTCTGGTGTCACATTTCCACTGGGAACTGATCTGTGTAAATGGTAAATGTACTGCATTTATATAGCACTTTTCTAACCAATGGCCACTCAAAGCGCTTTACAATGCTTCACATTCACCCATTCATTCACTCACTGACGGCGTCAACCATGCAAGGCGCGGGCAGCTCGCCAGGAGAAGCTGGGGTTAGGTGTCTTGCTCATGGACACTTCAAGACTTGGTCAGGAGGACCCGAGATCAAACCGGATCGAACCACAAACCTTCTGGTTGCTAGACAACCTACTTGACCCACTGAGCCATTGCGCCGCTGCCGCCCCTAAAGAGCAAACTCTGAGAGGGGACGTTTATCAATCTTAAGGTTGAAAACATCTGTGTGAATAGCACTGTTTTGCTGATACAATAAACTGAAACCTCATTCTAACGTAAAGCTGCGCTATCTAACGTTTGATTTATTCATCCTGTCAGCCCAACATTTTTTTTTACATATATGTTTTTACTGAACACAGGATTAATACAGGGACATCGTAACCAATTTCCGAAAATAAAATGCATTTGTTTGTATTTTGTATTATTTTAGTTTTTGTTTTCAACCCCTGGATACAATATGCTAGTTCTTAACGTTTCCTAGTCCTAAAACATTGGTTTTGTAGTTTTTTGTACTTTTCAAGAAGTTACGTAGTGCAGGTTTAATGTTGTTTGCCATTTGTCTGCTGTGCTATTTGATCTGTTGACACTAAGGGGAGCTATTGTAACATTTACTGTACATCTACTAGGCTGTGAAAAGTTATGGATTCCTGTTGTGTAGATTGATTGAAGGGTATGAGCAAATTCTCTCATGAGGTAATTCAATCTTTAACATGAACAAGGTAATGTCTGTTGATGCTCTGTCTATCTGTTTTTCCAACAGTTAAAAACACATAAACGTCAGGCTGATTTAGCCAGGATTTATTCAACTTCAAGATCTCGGCCAAATCAACAAACAACGTCCTTCACCAGAGATTCTCTAACTATCTTGTTTCACCTGCCTTTTTTCAATAGCTGCTTATTTAATCTACAAGTAATGTTTTCTGTGGAAAGAGAAAAAAACGTGAATGTAA
The DNA here is from genome assembly GCA_016801145.1 of Umbra pygmaea. Lineage (NCBI taxonomy): Eukaryota > Metazoa > Chordata > Actinopteri > Esociformes > Umbridae > Umbra > Umbra pygmaea. Next base: position 57,518 of record JACXGM010000826.1, read on the forward strand.
CTGCAGTAGAGCTGGAGTCTAATGTAGCAGCAGTAGCAGATTTACACCTGGGTCTCACTCAATAGGAACCTCTGTTTTTCTGCTGCACTCTGCATTTTTCATCCACTAATTCCGGGTCTCTCATAATCTCATGGGAATTTCACAAACATATGATCCACTTTAAGTGCACCACTGACACTGAAATCATATGAGCTTTTCTGTAATCCCAGTTGTGCATTCTATCCTGAGGTAATCAACTTATGTCTGATGGACAAGGTAGAATGGGAGAAAGAGGGAGGGCAGAATTAGATGGATATAGGATAGAGGGATGAGGGAGGTGTAAATCTCCAGCTCTGGGGAGATCTTACAACTCATGCATCATTCACCCCTGACAGACTCCGCCTTCCTTTATGTTTCATTTCCTCCTGTCTTCCTCTGAGAGAACAAGGTAAAGAACCCCCCCCCCCCATTCGCAGTTCCGTCTTCACACTTTCCCATAACCACCGCCGCTCCCTGTTCGCCACGCCTCCAGCCTGTCCTGCGTTAATTATTTCTGTGTGGTTTATAAGAGTGTTCATAAAGTGCCTGTGTGTGTTTTCTTTGTGGGTTCTCAGACGCGTCGTTTCTAGAAGCACACCCATGATGCCTCTAAGCTCTGGCTTTGATTGCAGGTCTAATAGACAGTTAATGCAGGGCAAGCGGACCACATTGGGTTCATTGTGTCGATGTGAAACTGCTCCAAAATATGTTCATTTTAAATCTATAGTCTAGATAGAGCTATTACAATGCACTGGGACATGCCGTAAGTTAATATTCTCATCTCCATGTGCTTTTTATTAACAGCCTTTCCTTTGTGGTGTTTGTCGTCTCAGCAGTAAAGGGTTGCGTTAGCATCAAATAGCATCTCTGCAACGCATTTTTGTTTGTTTGGGTTTACACGCTGTGGGAGAGAGAGGGACTCAGCCTTAGCACCAGAGTGTCAGTCTTATTACAACTTTGCTCAGCCTAAACCATTTCACTTTTCTTTAACACCCAAAACAAACATTCACTGGAGCCCGGTGAAGAGCAGATTTTTCAATCCCCAGCTAGGGTTTGCTTCTTAGATTCACTTAAATGGCTTTGTCTCTATCGACTGACAGGGTTTAAACCCATCTGGCTTTTTATGACCTTTAACTTTAAACATGGGAACTACTGGGCTCACAAGCATTTCCTGGTCTGCTACTAAGACCATGCATCACAGCGATGCCCTCAGGGAGTATGGTCATTGCATTTGTATTTTTGTCGCAGGCTCTTCGACGGGAAATCCATTTAACTTGGTAGCATGCTAATCAACGTGACTGATTGTCTTCGTAGGTAATTACAGATAATTCAGTCCGCTGCCCTTCTCTCAGACAATAACTAAGTGTGACAAGGTTACAATACTGGTTTTCTAGACCCTGTGCTGATTTGGAGTAGTAATAACCTCTTGCCTCTTAAATGAGATGGAATAAAGGTGTGTTCAGAAGAGATCTCTCAACATGCCTCCACTTAGCCTACAGCCTCGTCCTCACCACAACCACCAGTCTGAGGTGTCATCAAAAGGTCTTTTGTTGTTTGGATCCCATGACTCAAATGCCCACCTATAAATAAGTGTTAAAGTGTTTTGCTTCAGGTTACCATAGCTCTCATCAGAGCAAACGGGCCTAGCTCAGCAGGGATAGCTCACTGGGTGGGGCTTAGGGTGCGCTGTGGTGGGGATGTATCGGACTTCAAGGTCTGTCTGCATCCTGGCTAACTTGCGGCTGTGGTCCAGCATGGAGGTCTCAGGGTGGCACCATTTGAACTGGCTGGGTTTGAGATGTAAATGATTCCACTAAATCAACTCGTAATGTCTGGGTTTGAGATATGAATGATTCCACTGAACCAACTCAATGTCCAGGTTTGAGACATGAATGACTCCACAGAACCAACTCTTAATGTATGGGTTTGAGATATGAATGACTCCACAGAACCAACTCGTAATATCACAGAACCACCCTCCCTCCTTCTTCAGTTCTCTTGATTCCAGATGAACATAAGATATTATGTACCAGCCTATCAATGACAAACACATTTGCCTGATTGGTCGCAACAGGATATAGCCTTGACCTTTGAACCAGGGGTCAGACATGTAACACATTTCTAAGAGCAGTGACTATTGGATTAAGCTTTATGTAGACCAGAACACCATGGGAGCATAGATACACAAACACATACATTCATACACACAATAATACACACCACACATATACACACCAAAACAGTATCCATGCCGTTTCTTGTCTTTGAAGATTTCTCTCAGCTCTCTCTCATACACAGTGCCAGGTTAATGCACACATCACATATGGGAGTAATGTTTTTATTTTATAGCCAAGGCATTATCATAAAGGCAATACATTATTATAAACATGCCAATCAATATATAAAGTACAATTAGGCCTCTTCAATAAGAGATGAGTCATACTGGAGAGCACGAAAAAGCCCTTCCTATGTTTAGCTTCAATCATTATAAAACTGTTTTCATGTTCTCAACCTGCCAAAAAGAGAAGAAGTATTCATGTTTTGGGAAATGAACTATCAGTGGTTTATTGCTTGCATGTCTGTCAGCCTGTAGGTGTCTTTCTACCTGCATGTCTGTCTGCCTGTAGGTGTCTGTCTGTGTTTCCATGTGCATGCATGTTTGTGTTAACGTTTATGACTATCTTGGGGTCATTGTGCCTTTGAGCAAGGCACCCAACATGTCTATCTGTGGGCATTGTGCTTTTGAGCAAGGCACCCAACATGTCTATCTGAGGGTATTGTGCCATTGAGCAAGGCACCTAACATGTATATCTGTGGGTCTTTGTGCCGTTAAGCAAGACACTTAACATATCTGTTTCCATGTGCATGTCAATCTGTGCTGTATGTGCAGGTATGGCTGTTTGGCCCCATATGCTGTTTGCTTCCATCTACTATTATCCATTAGAACTGAGGCCAGCTATAATGTTACCATCATTAAAAAAGCTTTCAGAGCAGGGTGTGCCTCGAAGAGAGGGGACATGGTGAGGGTGATGGGGGGGTTGAGTGATCAGAGCAGGACACGTCAGTGTTAAACTACAGACAGGAGGAGAGTGCCAAACGACAGCCACAACCGAGCTTCACATATGGTGTGAGGTCAAAGTGGACAATATTATGCCGAGTCTGATTACAGTAGCTCAAATTCCTGAAATAACGATATGCCTTGTTTTTGTTTTGTTTTATTATGGTTGTTGTTTATTTGATGAAATCCCAAATGGTTGAAGGCGGTGCTTAAACATGGAGACATCAAAATGCATAATATTTGGAGGGGTTTAGCTTATCTTTTGAATTTCTTCTCTACCTTCTCCAAGGTGGAATTTGAAATTCCTGTAGCATATGGAAACAGAAGTTAAGTGAAGCAACTGATCAAATCAAATTCTACATAACATAGTATAGCCGCAGAGGAGGTATTTTGATGAACAAGAATATACCCTATTCCCTATTGGCTCAATATATACGGATCAAGAGTGCCGTTTCCTCATCCTAAATTTTATTTGATACGTGTCACGTACCATTGACTGAGATATGGACTCATTGTGTATTTGTGTTCATTTATATATCCCAGTGCGTACGTACTGTTGTTTTGACTTATGTTTAAATGTATGTGTGTATTATGCTTTGGTGCCACCCCCCTGGATACTTGGAGTTAAGGATAGGTCTCAGTATAGTTAATCAAGTGGTTGTTAGATCTGATTGGTAATTACATGCAGCCGGTTCTGTTGGCTGTTATATAAGCCCTGGTGTCCAAGGGAGTGGCGCAGTTCATTGATTCTCTGTCAAATTGATTGAGATCACGCTTCTGAGATTCCCCACTGTCTGCTCCTCTTACAGGCCCCTCAGTCTCCTCAATCTGGATGTAAAGGTGCTCGCAAAAGTGTTAGCGAGGCGCCTAGAGGTAACTCTCCCATCGGTTATCTCAGAGGAACAAACAGGCTTCATTAAGGGTAGACAATCATTTGCTAACATTCAAACCCTGTTTAACATTATGTATTCAAAACAGTTTTCAAAATCTCTGGAATTGTGGTATCGCTTGATGTTGAGAAGGCATTTGACAGAATTGAAAGGGAATATATATTTGCCGCTCTTAAAAGGTTTGGTTTTGGTGAAATATTCACTGCTTGGATTAGGCTACTGTATGCATCCCCACAGACCAGTGTCTGTACCAATGATAATCACTCCGACTAATTCACCCTGAAACGCGGGACAAGACAGGGCTGCCCTCTTTCCCCCCTACTCTTCATCGCTATTGAGCCCCTTTCGGTGGCCTTACGGGCCTCACCCTTCTAAGACCAGGGTGTCTTACGGAAGGGAATTTAACATAAACTGTCATTATATGCTGATGACTTGCTGCTATATGTACACAATCCAACAACGTCTTTACCAACAATTCTTTTCATTCTGGAGAATTTCAGTTATTTTTCCGGTTACAAGCTAAATCTTCAAAAAAGCAAGTGTTTCCCAATTAATCCAGCCGCATTACTGATCCAGCAGACAGATCTGCCTTTTCAACTTAATCATTTGGGCTTTAAATACCTAGGAGTGAATGTAACTCGCTCACTGACAGCTCTCCTTTCATTTAACTTCCCCCCCTTCTCGTTTAGATGAAGGCCAACTTTAAGAGATGGGGTAACTTACCTCTCTCTCTCATAGGGAAAATCAACGCTTTTAAAATGAATAGCTTGCCTAAATTAATGTATGTTTTCCAATCTTTTCCTTTGTTCTTACCTATGTCTTTTTTAAAGCAATTAACCAGGCCAAAAGACAAAGCTGACACAGAACTGTTGAAGTACAAAATAAAGGGTGGTTATATAGAGAGTCCACAAACTCTCATTGTGAGAACAGGAAGAAACAATAGTTCTCATATACACATGCAGTATATATATATACACATATAAGTGCCGTACTTGTCTTAGCAACAGAATAAACACGTCAGCAGTACAAAAATAACGATACACGGTATTCTAGTAATAGCATCCTGAACACGGAACACTCAGAGATCGTAACCGGACATTTAAACAATAACCCACATCTTCACAACAGCGAGATTCAGCTGATATAGGAGCAGCGATGGTCGGTGAATCTTAATTGGGGAAGCCAGGCTCGCATTACGTTCCGGAGTGAATGGATGTACCACAGTTAATGTACCACAGCATCAACGCACAAGTTGAGTTTGATGCAGACTACAACATTTTGGATGTGGTACCCAAATGGCCTGGGTCTACCCATGACGCACAATATTGAATGAAAGTGGCCCGAAGCAGCTGTTTGAAAGGCACTTTCTGCCGACAGAGGATACCCGTTCGTGGCTGCTCACCCCTTTCCATATGCCACTGACAGAAGCCCAAATGAACTACAACAGGTAGCCTTTTTGTAAGCTATTCATTCACAATTGTTTCATAGTTTATTAATAGAACACTGGATCCTAATATAGGCAATATATAATATATCCCTTCACAGTGCACATCATATCACACAAAGTGTGGTGGAGAGGGATTGGCCAGTGGAATCGCAGATTCCATATTCTCCACTCAGAAATTCAACTACACAGCAAGCAGTGTATTTTATTCTCTCCAGTTCGGTTATCTTCTGGAATCCATGATGGCTATGATTACATCATTAACTCCAGGCTATATATAGGCAGGTCAGTTAACAGCACACTCGTTTGAAATTTTTAAATTAAGAAATAGTGGAAAACGTGTTGGAAATCTTTTATCTTTAATTTACAATGCATATATCATAAAGGATTCTCTTGAAAATTCTTTATTGTCAAATGTTTGTTGAATCGCAACTCCTCTTATGAATGTCACCATTGAATGTGAATTTATCTGAGAATATTCTTAAACAAGTACATCTATTCAGTGATTGGATCTTGCCTATGTCGTCATCCAAAATCCCGTTTGCGGCACAGCAAAGTGTCGTGAATCAGCTCTAAGACTGACACTTAAGATTTAGTCCTACACTTCACTAAAAGTAGGACTGAGATG
>JACXGM010000827.1:6795-63566 GCA_016801145.1 Umbra pygmaea
TTATGTTTTGGATCATTGTCTTGTTGGAAGACAAATCTCCGTCCCAGTCTCAGGTCTTTTGCAGACTCCATCAGGTTTTCTTCCAGAATGGTCCTGTATTTGGCTCCATCCATCTTCCCATCAATTTTAGCCATCTTCCCTGTCCCTGGTGAAGAGAAGCAGGCCCAAACCATGATGCTGCCACCACCATGTTTGACAGTGGGGATGGTGTGTTCAGGGTGATGAGCTGTGTTGCTTTTACGCCAAACATAACGTTTTGCATTGTTGCCAAAAAGTTCGATTTTGGTTTCATCTGACCAGAGCACCTTATTCCACATAATAAATCAACCTTGTTTCATCGCCATCTGCCTGCCATCTGTTAATATTATAAAGCGGATAGGCTGCTGGATATCTGATGGCCTGACACATCACAGTGAAATAAATGCTACCTGTTTTAGAACAGGGAGGACGTCCAACACAATCAATTATCAAGTGTTCAAATGGCTGGCCTATAGCAGGTATAGGATATAAAAGGCCAGGTGCCAAAGTCTGGTTGGGCTTTCCTGTCAGTTGACATGTATGACATGTTTTAATATAGGTATAAACATCTTTCTGTAATCAGGGACAGTAAAAACGACGCAAAACACAATTATAGGATTTACTAACACCCAAATGGCCTGCTGCGTCATGAGAGGTTTTTATAACCACATCACGCAACTTAATAGATATAAAAAATTGAATAATAGCATCACCCACAAAACTATCACCAGGCATCCATTTCCTCACTAACACTTTGTCGTGAAGGTAGTAATCCTGATTAGCACTTGAATCACCCTGTCCTTGGTAACCACGTTCAGGACCAAATTAAACTCTGTCAGGCACAGATATGAAAGACTTGGGATGAAACTTTTTTGTACTGTCCCTCTGACCCCAATCTCAAACACGAGCCTCCGCAAAAGCTTTATGAGTCCGCACATATGCATCTGCCAATACAGCAGCTTCAGATGCAGTACTTACCTTGTGTTCATTTATATAAGTTGGAAGTTGATCTGGGACAGATTCCTTACACTATTCAATTACTGTTAAATTACACAACTCTTCATAATTTGTGCTACCTGAGGCGGCAAACCATCGATTAAATTGAGTTAACAGTTCACGGGAAACTCCACATGAGACCGCTACATCAAATGGCACGAGACGGCCCAGACAGGAACGACCATATGAAAATGCTGAGTTGTCCGCCTGAAATTACAGTCTAAACAGGTATAAATGCTTGTGTTGTAATTGTAGTTTAGCCTGTTCTAAATCATGTTCTTTTTGTTGCTTTAACTTTTCTAATTCAAGCTCTTTTTGGTGATTAATTTTATCATGGTCCAATTGTAAAAGCAACTACTCCTTTTGTTGCGCAAATGTCAAACCATTTCCAGACCCCGTTACCGACACAGGTGGGTGGGGCTAACTCAGAGGCTTCATGCCCATTGAAACTTAGGGTGCACGTGCCCCCTCCGATTTTTGAGCCTAGTTTTTTTCTATTTTCCTTTGAATATCTGTATTTGTGGGCACATGTTTCCATGTGTTGTGCACACTGTGCCCCCTTAAAAATAATAGGTGCATGACACCTCTGGGCTCACTCACTGTTGCCTTCAAAACGCCAGCTGACAACAAATTTGCTGATAAAATAGACCTTCAAGACGCTTATCACTAATATGTATATGGTAGTGCTCATTTAATTTCAACAGTTGCTCTTTTGTAAATTAAACAAGTAGTTCTTATGACGGAGCGCAAATAAAATCATCAATAGACGCCATTGTCAGCACTATACCAGCAAATATACTAGCTCTGATCTGCCCTTGTGAGCCAATCGAAACAGAGAAAATCAGCCACAGAATAAACGTTCTGGTGCGCAACAACTGAGAATCCTTCATGGAGCTCCCCCACAACCTGTAATAAACTCAACCCTAGATTTTTAAATGGCTTTGCGGCAAGTTTTTATGCAATACAGCCTGCTGGCACAAAAAGACCAGCTTGGTGGTGCCCAACTCAGAACCGCAGATGTGCCCCCGAGACAAACGCTCTAACCACTAACACCACACAAAAATAATAAACAGCGCACAATGTGCTCCCCAATGAGAACACGCTACTATGCCTAACCCGCTGCTATGCCTCTCATTGTCTACACCACCAAAATGACTCACCTTGACCCGAGGACCCAACCAGGAACAGCCAGAATAGAGACCCCGTGATTCTCTCTCCCCCGAAATGCCAAACAAACCAAAAACCATCGACCAAACAGTGTGAGCTAACACAAAACAAAAAAACCTCCCACTAGCAAACAGCACACTACGTGGCCAGACAACCACACCAACTGGGAAAATACCAGAACAAATGCACTGCCAACAGGTAACCAAAAGCAAGCACCTCAAAGCGCTAACCAACATATGAACAAACAAACCATGGAGTACGGCAAAAACCAAGGCAAAGATCCTGGACAAACCCCCACATCTGTCACAATCCAGCTCTAGCACAGGATGTCAATCAGGGAGACCAAACACTGACTTAGAAGGAATAACAAATATTTATATAATTTACATTACCAAACAGAATCAAAGTGGGGTGTGGTAGTCAACATATGAGGAGTGTAATGAAGGTGTTTGGAGGTGTGTGAAAAATGTAAGTGTTGGGTGTTGAATAAACCAGTCCATAATAAACATAACAAAAATCAAAGCACAGATGGAGAGAGAGAGAGACTCTCTAACGTGGCCTCTTAGGATCTTAAAGGCTCCTCCAAACAGACACAGGTGCAGCTGGTCCACGGTAACGACCCCCTCAGCCCCGCCTACCTACAAACCTGCAAAGGAACACAAAAACACAGAGACAGAGGCAGACGGAGCGAGAGGGACGTATCAGTGGTCTGCAGCACTGAATGTGTTTGAGGCCCCACTCCTGTTTTCAGGGTCCTGCTCTGATGGGTGTTCTATGAGTTCCAGCTACCATCTCCTGCCATGGAGCAACACAAAGCAACACAAAGATTAGAGCCTCCATGTTGAGCACATTGGAAACACACACTTTGCCCCTGACCTCCAAAACACACCCTTCACATTTCCCTCTCGCCTCTGTCAGAGGCCAGTGCATTGTTTTTCCACTTCCTCCACCACAAGCTAATATACTGTGTGCATTGCTGGAATAAGAGGAAAAGGCATGGGCCTGGGGCAGAGCTACAATCATTCTGGTTAACACTACTGCTTTGCACAGGCCACCTGGAACTGGGAGGTAGAAAGGATTTATTTCGAGAGGATGTGTAAACTTTGTATGGTTGTAGGGTCATCAATGTTGGGTAGTGGTAGGAATACTAGACATGGCTGTGTGAATGGGGGACACCTGTCATTTATAATGCTTATGTTGATCCTCTGCAATGGGGAAGTAGCAGACCGCCTATCTTTCTGTTTTCCTGTAAAATAAAAAAATAAAAATGTAGTGTTAGTGTTGTCCTCTTTGCCAGCAGACACCATAACCCATAATATCACTTTATTTTGCAGGTAATACATTCCAATTGAAACCTTTGGCCCAGTAACCCTTATGCACACACCCATATTCAATTGAAGTGACTATCAGAAATTATCATCACATAATTAACATGTAGCTAGGCTTGTATATACTTTAACTTGTCTTTGTCACTGTTACATAGATCCTTGTTGACTAGATAACAAGCTACTACTAGTACTACTACTAATACTACCATACAGTGCCTTGTGAAAGTATTCGGCCCCCTTGAACTTTTTGACCTTTTGCCACATTTCAGATTTCAAACATAAAGATATGAAACTGTATTTTTTTGTGAAGAATCAACAGCAAGTGGGACACAATCATGAAGTGGAACAGAATTTATTGGATTGAAATATAACAAACAGAAAAATTGGGCGTGCAAAATTATTCAGACCCCTTAAGTTAATACTTTGTAGCACCACCTTTTGCTGCATTTACAGCTGTAAGTCGCTTGGGGTATGTCTCTATCAGTTTTGCACATCGAGAGACTGACATTTTTGCCCATTCCTCCTTGCAAAACAGCTCAAGCTCAGTGAGGTTGGATGGAGAGCGTTTGTGAACAGCAGTTTTCAGTCCTTTCCACTGATTCTCGACTGGATTCAGGTCTGTACAGTAACTCCTTCATGTGCCACTCCTTCCTTACCTGCCTCTTCCCTGATGGTACCAGCATTCTCCTGATGACACATTATATAATTTTCAAAATGTAAATCTAGGCTTGGTAAATGATAGGTTATGATGTTGTCCTGTCCTTGTATAAAATGTGTTCTATACTTACACTAACACAGAGAAATCGATTGCCAGCTATGACCTATGTGGCTAGCTATCTAACGTAATGTTGATTTAATCGTCATGTGCCTCCTATCCATAATCCAATTTTAAAAAATCTTGCTAATTTCAATCGCTTAACTGAGACTAATTTACCTCATACAAAGTCGAGTCTTAAGGTGGATTCACACCAGGCCCGGAAAAAAAATCACCGTACGGCATCATAATGCAGACACACTTGTACACCGCAATCAAAATCGTAATCAATCTTCCGCATCTACGAGATGGTGGGCAAAATTGCATACAACTGTCTTCCTCCAGCAAGGCGACTGGCAGGAGCTTTTTTCAATTTAGTATTCATTGACAATACGAGAACTATCTACTGAGCTTTCAAAGCATTTCTTGCAATCCCATAAACCAATAGGTAAAAGCGACATATTAGCTCTTCCTCGGTGGTAAATCAACTTCCAGTTCTTGTGCCGTACGGCAAAACACTGCAGAAGTTGGATTATTTCAACTCTTGCGACACACCCACCGCACTGCATCCACATTTTGCCAGTTCCGGTAGATGCAGTGCGCATTGCTTTCTATTGAAAATAATGGACTTCCGCCGCAATGCAACCAGTTTGCTGGACCTGGTGTGAATATAGCTTGAATCCAACTTTATTCAACTTCAAAGTTGGTGCGCACCGGTAACGTATTTTTACGTTCGTAGTCCCTACCAATTAGATGTTCCGACTATAGGTGAAAAGTGAAGAATATGAAGCTGGTCACTGGCGAATGGTGATTATTCAAACATAGCATGAAATGGGAAGGTTTGACTTGCTGCAAAACCGGTTATCTTCTTTGTCACACAGTTTTTGTCCCTGCGGTATAGGGTAATTATTGGGTGGGACACTTGCAGCACTATCCAATATTGAGGGGGGCATGTCCCCTCCGTCCCCCCCAGTTCCTACGCCAATGGTTTAAACATTCCTTAATAAAGATGAAAGTGTCCAGTAATGAGGGGGGGCGTGTGTAAACACATGTGCAACAAATCTGATTACAATTCTGATGTCATAACATCCTGAGCTGGCCCAATATATTTTTTCTATAGTTGAACATGTCATTGATCAGATGAAATGATAAAATCGATGAAAATATTTTTTTTTTTAGGCAATGGCACCATTTGCTAAGAATGGCCAGACCAAAAACATGGGGGTGTCCATGGGCATTCTACCCTGTAATATAATGTTGTCTATATTAATGTTTAAATGCATCAATCTGGTGCACTTTGAAAAGTAATTCAGAGGTTAGACATGATCATTTTTATCTACTGTATGGATGGAAATATTTGTGCTGTAGCCTAAACTATTTTGCACTTCAGAATTTTAACCATGCACACACAGGTGGAATAGTTTTTTTCTTCAATTTTTTGCATTAATGTCACTAGGAAGCATACCAGTAGAAATATATATTCATATTTGTAAGTGGGATTGCATGGAATCTGGAAATATAATAACCATTATAGTGGGATACTCTGGCTAAGCAATTAACAAAATAATCATTATCAAAATGAATAATAATCATAATAATAATCAATATCATTAACCTTTTCTTGTCCTCCTCTTTTCACTTATATTCCTTTTCTTTTGTCCCTTCACTCTTCTCTCCTTTAGTTTCTCACTCTTCTCACTGCCCTTTCTTGCTCTTATCTATTTCACTCATCTTCCTGTCCAGTCTTCCACCTGTCCTTCCTATCCACTCTCCCTACAAGAACCAAAGCAGCACAATCTGACTGATTTTGTGAACTAATGACTGTTAGTCCTCAATTCCTGCTAAAGAAATAGCATGTTAAGTATGTTAATTATGTTAAGCAATGACACGTGTGCTTCTGGAAAGAAATAGTTAACATTTTGAAGGCTACAATACACAATACATATGAATTATATATAGCAAATAATAAACCCACTATTAATTACATTATCTTAACGTATTGTGACTACTTCAGCATGTAAATAATGCACCTAAAATACAAATCAGCTTTCTTGCACCATGTTCAAAGATCAACAAATAAAATGTATGACCCCAAAAAATTTTTATCTATTTATTTGATAGAAAAGATAATATATTTGGTCCTAATTTGGAAAACATAACTTAATTTATAAGAGAATACTTTAAATTCAAACCTTTCCAATCAGAGAACAGTTCAAGCATATTAATAATATATATATAATTATATATACACATTTATTATTATTTTTTTTTATATCAGCATTACAATTTGGAATTATAGTAAATTTTTGCATGAGGTTATAGCGGAACACTTCACCCTAGAATTAATGGATAGACTTACTGCTATAAATATATTGTAAGGGGGACATCAAATATGAAGCAGTACTAACAATAAGGAAAACTCAGTCACATCTATTAAAATTTAAGATTTGAAATGACTAAAAAATTATATTAAGTGATGTTATTGAATTCTTACTAATTGTAAAGAAAACTATATTGGGGAATATTGTGCACTCTCTCTTTAAATAGAATGTAATTTTGGAAGAGAACGCAGAGAGATCTGTGTTGTTGGGTTAAGACGGAGAATGTAAGGTGGCAAGATAGAGCTAGAATATTTCTCATTGATTTGTTGTTAAAACCAGGGCTTTTATAAAGTTTGCAAAACAATGAAGATACACTGAAGTTGACTGAGTTATTTCAAGGGTGCAACATTAACTTAGCGAGCTACCTTAACAAGCTAATCAAAACCTATGTAGCTAAGTTGACTGTGTACCCTGAGTGTATTCATTGTTGTCAATGTAGCTACAGTAGCTGCCTGAACCAGATAAAAGATATTTAGAGTTTGTGACACGAGATGGTCTATCCAGCAGCAGCACAGCTTAGCCAAAAGAGCATAAGAGAGCACAAGAGAAGAGGTTCAGGCTCGCGCATCAGCTCTGACACAGTTGCCCAACAGGGAAAAAATATCTACACAGGGTGATCTACACAGGGTTAAGGACGGGAACTGCTATCCAAAACTGAGGGTTTATCCAGATTAGTTTATCCGGCCAAAGTCTTAGAGGTTCCAAAACCTTTTATCAAGAAAATAGATTCTACATTATTTAATTTAATTTGGAAAAATAAGACTCACTTTCTAAATAAAAATATTTTGTGTAATACATACAATCTCGGATGTTTGAATGTTCTTGATTTCCATGCATGTAATATAATTAAAAGTTGTGATTCCGGATCTTGTTTTTCAAAATGTTTTAAAACCTTTTGAAAAATGAAAAGTATAGAATTTGAAAAGTTGGTATTGAATTTCGCTGGTGATGCGGCAGTGCTGTGGGCGAAAATGCCTTGTTGATGATAGAGGTCAGAGGAGAATGGGCTGACTGCTTCAAGCTGATAGAAGGGCAACTTTGTCTGAAATAACCACTCGTTACAACCGAGGTATGCAGCAAAGCATTTGTGAAGCCACAACACGCACAACCTTGAGGCGGATGGGCTACAACAGCAGAAGACCCCACCGGGTACCACTCATCTACACTACAAATAGGAAAAAGAGGCTACAATTTGCAAGAACACACCAAAATTGGACAGTTGAAGACTGGAAAGATGTTGCCTGGTCTGATGAGTCTCGATTTCTGTTGAGACATTCAGATGGTAGAGTCAGAATTTGGCGTAAACAGAAGGAGAACATGGATCCATCATGGCTTGGTACCACTGTGCAGGCTGGTGGTGGTGGTGTAATGGTTATGGGGATGTATTGTTGGCACACTTAAGGCCCATTAGTGCCAATTGGGCATCGTTTAAATGCCACGGCCTACTTGAGCATTGTTTCTGATCATGTCCATCCCTTTATGGCCACCATGTACCCATCATCTGACCGCTACTTCCAGCAGGATAATGCAACATGTCACAAAGCTCGAATCATTTCAAATTGGTTTCTTGACCATGACAATGAGTTCACTGTACTAAAATGGCCCCCACATTCACCAGATCTCAACCCAATAGAGCATCTTTGGGATGCGGTGGAATGGGAGCTTCGTGCCCTGGATGTGCATCCCACAAATCTCCCTCAACTACAAGATGCTATCCTATCAATATGGGCCAACATTTCTAAAGAATTCGTTCAGCACCTTGTTGAATCAATGCCATGTAGAAATAAAGTAGTTCTGAAGGCGAAAGGGGATCAAACAAATTGCAAATTGTAGCTTCTTTTTCCTATTTGTAGTGGAGATGAGTGGTCCCCTCCTTTCAGGGAGGCGTATGTAAGAAAGTGGGGGCTCGTCCGGGATTACACCATCTATCTCATGCGCTGTCCATTTACACATGAGCACCCCATTCTCTACATAGTAGGCGTTTCTCTTAGTTTTAGCTTCCTCTGGGGAAACTGTAGCATCAAAACAATAAAGTAAACTGTCATCCACTTTTCGGGCCTCACACACCTTGTCATAAGTAATGGATAACAATACCTCGCCAATCTAGTGTCATCCTCTCTTGTCTTAACAGAAGATTGGACATCACAAGGCACCTCAGTGCGCTGAAAAATAGAGTCTGCCAAATCCACTACCTCTCCCAGCTTACGGGCTTGTGCTCTTGTAACAACGCAGGCGGAGAATACATGAGGAAATGTTTTCGACAGGTCATCATCATCAGCCCCTATGCGTGGTCTGTCTACGACCTCCAGCACGGGAGACACCTTTCCACCAGCAATGATATTACCAAGGAGTAACGTAACACCTTTTACAGGTAAGTTAGGAACAACTCCCACACAGAAACAGCCAGACACTAGATCAGTTTTTAAATTAACCCAATGTAACGGTACTGTGGTAATACTCGTTCCTATATTCTGTAGGAGAACCTGGGATCCAACAGACGTACTGTCGGACCAGGGCAGCACGCTGTCAAGGAGTGCAGCCCCAGTATCTCGTAAGACTTGAACAGCCTGTTTGTTAGCCAACCCATCAGCTACATCTCGAAATTGTGGAACAAGATCTATATTCTTGCTCACCTCAAAGTTTTCAGAGTGTGAAGAAGACATTGTGTCTTTCCCAGCCTCTAGTTCCATCTGCCTAATACGCACTGCTTTCTCTGTCTCAGCCTCAATTTTCCTAGTCCTAAATTCTAATTCGAACTTGTGTTGTCTCTCCTGCAGCTCTAGCCTCCGAGCGTGCTCTTTGTCACAGTTCTTTACCTCCAAACAGGCCAAGCGAAGCTTGAAACAAACGGCGTCAACAGAGCTACCCGTCGAACCAGCAGGAGAAACCGGATCATATCTAGGAAGGGTAAAAGGAGCCCTAGCGTCCTCGTCCGCTAAACAACCATCTCTGGAGCGGGCGCTACACGGAGAGGCAACACCTTCTCCTCCTCTTCCTCATTCACCACTACATCCTCACCTGCCTCATCCTCCTGCACGGTAAGAATACCTGTCTACAAAAGTGCAGCTTGTAATACGCAGAATATGTCTGCCTTCAGAGCCTGCCTGTTAACTACGACCTGATAATGGTCCGCAAGCGCACACAACTCTACTTTGCGTAACCGCACAAACAACTCCAACGAAGGAGCCTCGATAAACGTAGCTACCGCAGACGCAGCCATACCGAACGCACCTAAACAAAGCACCAAAAAACAAAAAACAACTACGTACTACAGACACACACAGAACGCGAAAAACAGAACACCCCTGTAACCAACACCGCTAGAGACCCGAAACAAGCTACAAGCTAGTCCCTACTCACATCGGACACCACACCCAAGACACCAGCCACTGATATGCGAGAGCAGTGGGAGAGAATCCCGGACGAGCCCCCACTTTCTTACGTACCACTCCCTGAAAGGAGGTGACCGACTTCCCGCTGCTCAATCACACTCAGTGGACATGGAAAAGGATGTGGGGTTGTGGTGCGAGTAACGGACACAGAGACCAAAATACCTTATAAAGAATAAGGGTTTTATTTTTTCCCATGGTAATATTGTTAGGGAAAGGGGCTGGACTGAACCAAAGCAAAGAAATGATGTACAAATCCCCACCCCTTACCTGTTCTAAACTAACACAAATATTAACTAAACTAAACTGGCACACGATCAAGGTGCCCTAACCAAAATACAGGGGGTGGTCAGTCCAGATCTGAACCTAGTGGAGATAGACAGAGGAGTAATCCCTATGGGCGGTGTATACCCATGGGCAATTCTTCCCTACACACTCCCCAATGCCTCCCCCTTCTTCTGGAGAAACAAAGGAACAAATGTTATATACAAAATAACACAAATGTACAATGATAAATGTCAAACACTGAATACTGAATACTAACACCAATCACACTAACACTCTCTCACACACAGAACCATACAATACCCCAAAACACAACCATCTAGGCTGTCACCAAGAGAGTGAAATGAAAAGAGCAGAGACTGAGCTCTCAAACTCAGGGCTTTTTATATAGCTCTCAATAAGCCACAGCTGTCAGCACTGATGAGGTGGGGCCAGAATGGGAACATTCCTCTCCCTCTTGCTTCTTGTATGGCTCCACCTGCTGGGCACAGACTGACAGAACAGACAGACACAGAACACAGCAAAAAGACTCACAGGAACTGGGGGACGTAACAGCCCTAAGACTAAGGGTATGTGAATTTGTCCATAATCGTTGTAAATGTGTTTCTCTTTTCATATCCCAATATTCTCTATGTCCATTGGTTGGTGTTTATAGGTTAGCTGAACGTACATAGAGTACTTTGTGCTTTGAAGTCATTGCAGGTTGTGTTACCTTTGTAAATTGGCTTTTTCTGAATGTAGAGTGAGATAATTCCTGTTGCTAAGAAGGAGAATGAGTGTGTATTGATGGTCATACTGTACATGTTGTGCTTTCTTTGAGATTGTACATTGAGCAAGAACATGTCTCAAGTTAAAAGGAAGAGTTGTGTGTCTTACAAAGTAGCTTATCCTTCCACCTTTGGGATGCAAATGTTGAATGTGGACTGAAATGCTAAGACAATACATTAACAAGTAAATGTTAGTGGTTGTTTTGTATGGTCAGGGGAGTCTATTGATAACACCCACCTCTATGGAGCTGAGTGTGGTCAAAACAGGGACTCTTGGGATTATTGTTTCAGCTGTATAAATATACATATACTGGTCCAAATTATATTCACAGCACATGCATTTCACAAGTATCTATTGCTTTCATCTGGATATTATTTGCAATGCTGTATGCTTGTCCAAATTCAAGTAAGTATGGTAACCACTGTTTGTAATGTTATATTAATCAAAACTCAACAAATATTTTATATTTTGTTTTAATGTTTGGTTTGCATGGCAAACCTTACAAGATGTGGAGGCTACTTATGTCTTCACATTCTATATTTAAAATGTTCTGGTAAAAGGCAGGAGAGTTACCATTTATGGTGGTCTTTAATATACTTTATTTCCATCTGACTAACTTGACAAAGACTTGATGTTTTTTGACCAATCAATGAGATTAACCCAATATTTCATTTTATTCCCTGTGACATCTTTTGACCCAGTTTCTGAATCCATTTTCCTTCAGGTGTGTCCTAGGACATTTGCATTTCTACAGACAGGGCCATGCTAAACACAGAAGGATGCCTCTGCAGCAAAGCCAATGACAGTTCCAAGTCTGAAGCTGGGTCTGCATAGTGTGCTTTTTTGGACACCTCTGTCTCGTCCAGTATTCAATATGAACAAAGGAGAATGGTACTGGGTTGAGGAACACCTCTGTCTCTTATCAACATCGAAGCCAACAAACATTTTCGCCTAAAGCGGGGTCTACAGTGCTGTTTTCTGAACACCTCTGTCAAATCCAGAATCAGATATGTTCAAGAGAGGATTGTAGTGGGGGAAGATACCCCGCCTGTCTCTCATCAACACTGTAACCATACATTCTTTTGTGACGGACAAGAACTCTGGTCAACACCCATTGTCTCACCTCTGTGAAGTGAGGTGTGACATCACATGCATAGGTTGAAATGAAATTACTTGATTGGTCCAAAAAACTTAGTTTGAATTTAAAGTTAGACAGATGGTTATACAAGCAGGACAAAGTCATTGTTCACTCTCTTTTTCCTTGCTGTTTCTGGTGATATGGTAACTATTCCCTCTATTCTTTCCTCTCTCCTTCCCTCTCTCCTTCCCTCTCTCTTTCTCTCTATCCCTCTCTCTCTTTGTCTCTCTCACTTCCTATATCTCCCTAATTGTTTGCTTGGACTGCTCTGTTTACAATAGTTGGAGTAGATAATGAGTGAAAGGCTTGTGAATTTGTTTTGCATAGACCTATATACTCACCTTAAGGATTATTAGGAACACCCGGTCAATTTCTCATTAATGCAATTATCTACTCAACCAATCACATGGCAGTTGCTTCAATGCATTTAAGAGTGTGGTCCTGGTCAAGACAATCTCCTGAACTCCAAACTGAATGTCAGAATGGGAAAGAAATGTGATTTAAGCAATTTTGAGCGTGGCATGGTTGTTGGTGCCAGACGGGCCGGTCTGAGTATTACACAATCTGCTTAGGTACTGGGATTTTCACTCACAACCATTTCTAGGGTTTACAAAGAATGGTGTGAAAAGGAAAAAAAACATCCAGTATGCGGCAGTCCTGTGGGCGAAAATGCCTTGTTGATGCTAGAGGTCAGAGGAGAATGGGCCGACTGCTTCAAGCTGATAGAAGAGCAACTTTGACTGAAATAACCACTCGTTACAACCGAGGTATGCAGCAAAGCATTTTTAAAGCCACAATATGGACAACCTTGAGGTGGATGGGCTACAACAGCAGAAGACCCCACCTGGTATCACTCATCTCCACTACAAATAGGAAAAAGAGGCTACAATTTGCAAGAGCTCACCAAAATTGGACAGTTGAAGACTGGAAAAATGTTGCCTGGTCCGATGAGTCTCGATTTCTGTTGAGATATTCAGATGGTAGAGGCAAAATTTGGGGTAAACAGAATGAGAACATGGATCCATTATGCCTTGTTACCACTGTGCAGGCTGGTGGTGTAATGGTGTGGGGGATGTTTTCTTGGCACACTTTAGGCCCCTCAGTGCCAATTGGGCATTGTTTAAATGTCAAGGCCTACCTGAGCATTGTTTTGGACCATGTACATCCCTTTATGGCCACCATGTACCCATCCTCTGATGGCTACTTCCAGCAGGATAATGCACCATGTCACAAAGCTTGAATCATTTCAAATTGGTTTCTTGAACATGACAATGAGTTCACTGTACTAAAATGGCCCCCACAGTCACCAGATCTCAACCTAATAGAGCATCTTTGGGTTGTGGTGGAATGGGAGCTTCGTGCCCTGGATGTGCATCCCACAAATCTCCATCAACTGCAATGATATCATTCATATTTGTTAGATAGATAATGACACTAGTATCTTCAAAATTAGACATCAGATTTGCAGACATCTTATGACTGTATAAACAACCTTAACTCAAATAAAAATTATTTTTTTAATCCTATGATTTTTTTATAAATACAATTTGACAAAGATGATAACAATTATAGTCTGCATACAGAAGTTGACTGTACATCTACATAATACAATATGAAATATGCATTTATTTGCACTGTAGATTCTAAATAATTAACAAAATTCAACATGACAATGTCAACTGTCAGAGAAACAGCTCAAGTTACATCAAGATCTGAAATACCAAGAAAAATAACTCAGATTGGCCTGAAAACTGTTCAGATCTTCACAACAGTACCCACAGGGTACTGCAAAAGACCTTAGCTGACTGACACTGGAGCAATATTGGTAATACTGTCAGTGTGGAAAAAAATTTTATTCAACTAAATATTAACAAAAACCTATAAGCTAATGTCCAACAATCACAGGACACTTAAGATGAAAGAACATAGGATAATTCAACAAGAAAAAGATTCAAAATACAGCTCAAAATCAACCATGAAATATTTACAAGGAAGAATTACAACGGTTTAGGAATGGCCATCGGTCCCCAGCCTTAAATATTAGTGAAAATCTGTGGGGAGATCTCAGCAAGGAGTGCATGCAAGGACTCTTGTTTCTGAGCTCAAGGGGTTCTGTCAGAAAGAGTGGGGGGTGGGGGGTGGGGGGACATCCAAAGTAAAAAATAGAAAGACTTAGCTGTCTATAAAAAAATTGGAAGCAGGTGTATCTGCTGAAGACGTTGTTACCATCTACTAAGTGAAAGGTTGCCTAAACATTTGCATCATGTTCACTTTTCATATTTTTAATCTAGGGAAAATTGAAATAAATAGTAATCCTAAACACATGCAGAAAGGTGTTATAGTACACTTTGTACCATGTAGAGTTCAGGTCAACGTCTGTTCACAGAAGAATGTATTGTAAAATAATTTTTTCCAGTGTCCAAACTTTTAAAGGCACCTACCCTCTACAAAATATTGACTGAAAGTGTTAAATACTTATGCAATGAAAATGTTTCTGTTTTGTATTTGTAATTCATTTAGACCAATTGTAGATTTTAATTTTCGCTTTGACATTATGGACTTTTTTGTGGTTTCCAGTGGAATAAAAATATGACGCATTCCATTTTGACTTCACGTTGTAACACAATAAAATGTAGATCCAAAACGGGGTGAATGCTTTTTATAGCCACTGTATACATGTATATATTACATTTTTGTAATGTAACATAGAAGCAGTCTTAAACATGCATATTTTACAATTTTCTGAACGTCAACCTTTTTTGTATCATGAATTCGAGTAAGATTAACAAACAACCTAACACTACATTTTGAGTTTGTCTTTTATTTATGAATGTGCAATGAGATTAAGAATAAGGAAGTGAATGACAGATGGTCTTGCCATTCAATAAGACTTTGGCGTTGGGTTTGGGGGTGGGCAAAACTGGGGTGAAAACAATTGTTGTTTTGGCAAGAGTTATTTATTATACGAAAATATTTTGCAGCGTATGTAACGGTAGCCTACATGCTTCATTTGAATTGCAATTGTTATTATGTGCGCATGTCTGGTGTATGAAATTGCTGTCATGTGGGCATATTGTTTACATGTTCGCTTGTTGAGGGTAAAGTGAGTGCGCGTGCGCCAGAACCAAAACAAATGACTTATTATGGATTGTAAATCAAAATTGTATTTTTTTTAAATAAAATAAGCTACTGAAATAACAAGCAATTTCTCAATTTTATGACCACAACTGTTTCAGCACCGCGGTCAGCTCTCGCTGCGAGAACAAAAGACAGATTTGCATCCCTTGATGTCAGGCACTTTCAACAAGTGCATAGCTTAAATAGAGAACGAAGATATGTCAAAACCAAAACTTAAATGTACCCCGTTATCATCTATAATTTAGCCACGTACAATTTATTCAGCTATCGATGATTAAATAATTTCAGTATGTGCTATACGGCACAGAGAAACAATAACGGAAATAAAGATAGTGCTCTCATGAATTCGTAAATGCTCCCTACCGGCAGACGTCACGGCTTGTCACAACCCAAGAGAGGGATGGAGCATATAGATCGACAGGGAGGGAGACACCGGCTTGCGACGTCAAAAGCAACGGATTACAGACAGAGAGCCAGCCAACGCGGGAGCGAGCGGCAGCAATAGCCTAACATTCCCTGTGTTGGATAATAGCAAGCTATCAATATAACAACCAGCAACTTGAATAAACAAATAGTGCTTGGCATTATTCGGTACAATCCAAATCTCTGTTGATTGAGAAGCTGATTTTTTTTCAAAAAGAACGTCAAAAAACGATAGGTATAAACCATCTCACGCTCATGTTTATGCCGGATAAAGGAGGACCGTCGCTCGGTTTTTTTACGTGCGCTCTTTAGGGGTAACTTGACAGGGCACGGATTGAGAGAGACCTACATTACAGACAAATTAATTAAACTGGAGAAGAGACACAACCCAAGAAAAGCCTTTTTTTGACAGGGACAGATTAGAACGGTTTTTATTTAGCACTCAACGAACCGCGAAGAAGGACCAGAGGTTATCATAAAAGGTGATTATTTGGTTGTCCTCTTCACGTGTGAAATTACAAAATTATGTGCAAGTCTTTGTTATTGTCTCTCCATCTTGAGAAAGGAACAGGCTATACGATAACACAACGTAATTAAACAGCAGTTTAGCTCTATAGTGTTGAACAAAGGATTACTTCGATGCCTGTTTATTTACATCAATGTACATTTTAACAGAAATAGATTATTTAATTAATAACATTTTCATATTATATTATACATTATATAAAACCTTTTTTTTACAAATTACAATCAATAATATGCAAATTCATTGTAATTTACCATTATTTAGTAATTATTTCAAGATTCCATGATTTTAACGTGCTATACAAACTGCTGATCATTATCTTAGCATAGGCTACACCAGAGATCCTTCAAAAATGTAATTAAAATGAAAGTTATACGTAACCTACATTGAACAATGAATAATTTAGTCTATTTCTTCCTCTCACTTCTTCCTATCATCGTTTTCTCAACACCCCTTCTCTCTCGCCTTGTCCCCAGGAAAGAGTTGAAACCTTTACCCTTCATCTCGACTGAAAATCTATAGGTGCTACCGGTTCCCTTTGACCACATTTCCACTGTCAATCCTCGGGGCGCAGCGGTTCGCTCCCAATCCACATCTCTCAATGAAGGAGGCCGACGCAATCAAGCTCTTCATCGGCCAGATACCGCGAAATCTGGAAGAAAAGGACTTGAAACCCATCTTTGAACAGTTCGGAAAGATCTACGAGTTGACAGTTATAAAGGATAAATACACTGGGATGCACAAAGGTAAGCAGGAGCGAAATTACTGTCAGCTTGGCTGTAAAGCGCACAATTAAAGGCTACGTTGAACACAATGCTCTGTTGTTCTGAAGAAACCTGTTGTCTCAAGCAGTGCATTAAATCCCTATTCCCTGTTTAGCATAAGGGCCACTGTCAAGTATGAAAATTGACAATTTAAGTAATAGGCTATGACTGACCTCAACAGATTTTACTATGTAACAGGTGCATGGCCAGACAAATAAAATGTATATATTTTATCAGGAAGACAATTTCTATAGTTATTTTTCTGAAAGCCTCTCTAAAAAGCAGTCTTCAAAAAGTACCTATTTTCACTTTCATGCATTTCACAAACGGCAGATGTAAAACTTAACAAAGACAATTCCGTGCAGTCTCTCTTACTTTACAAGCAGTACAACCTATTGGTCCACTAATACGTTTTATGTTTATGCCTATTGTTGTCTATTTTTGGTAACCTATGGCCTTACTTGAATGGTGTAATGAACCCTCCAACCACCTCCCCAGGCTGTGCCTTCCTGACATACTGTGCTAGAGAGTCTGCCCTCAAGGCCCAGAATGCATTGCACGAACAGAAGACGCTACCAGGGGTGAGTGCTCTTCTCTTTGAGTCACTAGTGGCGTTCAGACAGCACAGGCTGGCTGAGTGCCAAACAACCCCTATAATTCCCTATTCAGCTCGCTGACCTTTGCCCAGTGCCTCATGAGCCCTGGTCGGATGTAGTGCACTACATAGGAAATAGGGAGCTATTTAGGACTCAGACACATCCATGTGCATGAAGTGAACCAATTGGCATTCTACGTCACATGCACACACACACACACACACACACATACACACACACACACACACACGCACACATACACACACGCACAACAGGGTGCCACAGAACAACTAACCCACTCTGACATGAACTCCACTTTGCTTTGACTTGATGTGCCCAAGAGGAAGGTCAAAGGTGGCTATCCTCTCTCTCTCTCTCTCTCTCTCTCTCTCTCTCTCTCTCTCTCTCTCTCTCCCTCTCTCTCTCTCTCCCTCTCTCTCCCTCCCCCTTCTCCCTCTCCCCGGTGTATGACACATCAAGCCTGCTCCTTCGTTATCCTGGCACAATGTCTTCACTCTGGGGGAGTTATAGCTTAGGGGCTTGCCAGAGCCTGCTACTGTCTCTCCATCTTGATGTACACATTGGAATCAAAGTTGGAGCAGCTTGATTAGCCTAACCAGGCAGCAGGTGTGCTGCCAAGTGACATTTACAGAGCAGAATTTGAGATGACAGCATTCGGTATCACCAGGTGCTATAGAAACAGACTAGCAGTTCCAAATGCTCCCAAATGAGGGCCCCATTTTGGACTAAAACATGGCTAAGAATGATTGCAGGACCCACCTGGTATCCTTCTTCACTACAGTGTCAACCAGTGTAAATCCTTCTCATCTCCCTCTTGTTATTATTACATCTAACTGAGTTTGATTGTTTGTCATGTTATATTGTCAGCCTGTCAACTTTTTTATTTGTGAAATTGTTTATACAATATTTATATTTTAAGAAATACAGTGAGCACCATAATTCATTGGACAGTGACCACTTTTTTGTTATTTTGGTTCTGTCCTCGAGCATTTTGAGTTTCAAAGGATACAATGATAATGTGGTTGAAGTGCAGACTGTCAGCTTTAATTTTAGGGTATATTCATACATATCAGATGAACCATTCAGAAATGACAGCACCTTTTGTACACGGTCCACCAAATTTTGGGCAATGAAAACATTGGACATAATGTAGAATAAAGTAATAATTGACAATATTTGGTCGCATATACTAGCATGCAATTTCTGCTTGAAGTCTGCGATGCATCAACATCACCAGACACTGGGTATCTTTCCTGGTGATGCTCTGCCAGGCCTGTACTGCAGCCAACTTCGATTAAAATGAAGCTGGCAATCATAAGGCTCAGAAATGAAAATCAATGAGGAACATTATAAAAATTGTGGACAAGCCCAAATCAACAGTTTGGTTCATCATTAACAAGAAAAATTCAACCGCTGACCTCCATTATGTGAAAGACCCATACTGTAAGCTGAATGTATAACCGGAGAATACACTCTATGAGGAAGAAACTGCCCAACAGATCAAACACACTCTCCTGGATGCAGGTGTAAATGTGTTAAAGTCTACCATATGTAGAAGACCACACCAGCAGGACTACAGAGGGTACAGTACAAGATGCAAACCACTGATAAGCCTGCAGAACAGAAAGGCGAGATTAGAGTTAGCTAAAAATGGGACTGAGGCCATATGTCCCCAAGATTCCCAACATTTGGTGATGTTGATGCATCGCAGACTTCAAGCAGTATTGCACGCAAAGGATATGCAACCAAATAGTGACAATTATTACTTTATTCTACATTATGTTAAACTGTCCAATGTTTTTTGGTGCCTGAAAATGGGGGGACCATGTACAACGCTGACAGTCTGCACTTCAACCTCATTGTCAGTGCATCCTTTTAAACTCAAAGAGTACACAACCAAAATAACAAAAAAATGGTCACCAATAAATTATGGTGCTTACTGTATCTCTTTTTAAATATTATAGATGAAGGATTTATATTTGCTAAAAGAGCAGCGGGCTGGATTCAAACCATTGCCGCAGCAGTACATGTACAACGGCGGTAGTAGCTTACAATTCTATGCCACCCTAGGGCACCCAGCACTCGTCTTTGAAGATGGCAGTAGTTCAATTCAAATCAACATTTATTCTTCATATGCACTGTACACAGCGGTGTGTTTTCGGTTCAATAGAACTTGAAAACTGAGACAGTGAGAGCGTAGAGGTGTTAATAGGGGTGTTTTGCGAATCAAAGTGGTAGAACAGCACCAGCAGCAATATTAATCCTATTATTAGCATGACAGTCATCTGACCTTCTTGACCTCTCAATGGGGGAATCAGCAGGCAGGGTGCCCGTTGCTAAACCCCTCTCCCCCGTCCATCCGTCCGTCTCCCCAGTGACTAACATTATTGTGTACAGACTGACTGCCCCCCCAGGACAAGAAGGCACCCTCCCCCTTCACCCTGCTACCAGCTGTGGTGTAAGTGTCATCTAATAGCACCTGCATTTCCAGATAATAATTAACTCCGCTATCCCTGGTCGTAGTCACAGCAAAGAAGGAAAAAAACGGAAAAGTAATTGTAAGTCACAAGAAAAGCCAGTGAGCGTCTGATAGCTCGTCACCAATGAGTGATGTGTCGACTGCCATGGAGGTGTACACGTGACTGCATGTGATTGTTCACAATGTACTTGAACGGGGGAGGGCCAGGAAAAGTGCATCTATAAAGAGAACTAATAGAAGAAAGAAGGCAAAGGGAGGAGGAAAGAGATGAACAGATGGTCTGATCTGAGCGACACCTAGGCCTTGTGTTTAATTTCAGGTGAGAGACAGTCCGTCTCCGGGCTCGCTGGCGTGGAGGCTGAGGAAGAGTGACAGAACACATTCACACACAAGCAGAGAGGGCATGTAGACAGGGAGAGGAGACGATGGGGCCGAATCGTTTGCTGTTCTCACACTTTCTCTCAGTTTTATATCTTTCTATCTTGTCTTGCTCTCTTAATTTGTCTTCATTCCTTTCTTCGTATCTTTCTTTGTTCTTTATAACCCCCCAACAGAGAAACACACGCACTCACGCGCACGCGCACGCGCACACACACGCACACGCACACGCACACGCACACACACACACACACACACACACACACACACAGCAGGTTGATAAACACACACTGCTCCAAAATGGAAAAACACAAATTCCCCAAAGAAATGACAGTGACAATAGTTTTTGGTGGCTTATGGTTTTCCAGCGGTCTAAGCCTACAGTCTCCAGTTCACATATATTGCTGCCTGGTGAGTTCAAGTCCAAGCGACTGCTCTTTTAGCAAAATAAACTGTATATTTCATTGCTTTCCTCTCCAATAAATCATATAATTCCTGAAAATGTATTTACAATGGTCTTGGTAAAGTCTTACTGTGATTGGCTCAATATTTGAGCACATTTTAAGTAATGAAAGTTACATAGTTTTCTAATTTTATTCGATGTATATCTGAGACAGAGGTGGAGTGATTGTGTGTAAAGCTCATTGTTTATTTTTTTTGGCTGTGTGTGTGTGTGTGGTTGTGTGTAAGTGTGTGGAAGACACATTGAGATTGTTACTGTGAAGAGAATGTAAGCTCTGTTTGTGTGTGTGTGTGTTTATGTGTGTAGTGGGGGAGGGGGCAGGGGCAGGTGCTCACACTGCCATGATTTGCTCAAGGGGGGATGGAGTGTGCATGCCAGGGAAGAAAATCATCCAGAGACGTGAATTAGAGTCTCAGCCTCATCTTTTTTTAAAAGATCGTCGTGGAGAAATATCTAGTCTTGCTTAAAATAAAATCATTCGTTGGAGCATCTGACTAGGCGTGACATTTGCTCAGCCATCGCCAGTCTGAATTACACATCATTTTGTGAATATTCTGAAAATGAATTCATGTTGACTAGCAATTGTGAATACAGAGACTGCCCATGGGGATGATGTAGGCTGTGTGTCAGCATGAAAAGCACGTGTGGTAGTCTGATTGGAGATGATTATAGTAATGAGTGCATATCTAAGCACACACGTGTGTCTGGGTGATTTATTCTACGTTAAGTGTCCATCCGTGCATATTTGCATATGTATGCATATCATTACGCGCTGTCGATGTGTGCAAGCCAAGGAACAGTACAGATTTTGTGCAAACTCACCTCGCTGTGGAATGGCTTGTCGGCTGTCTCTCAAGGGGGGGCTTCGTCAAGTGATGAATATAGAATAGATTAAATTCATCAGGAAGGTAAACGGTTGTGAATTTAGGAGAAATTGCACTAGTGAGTTGGGGGAAAAGAAGGGGGGAGTTGGAAAATGAATGAAAGTTCGACATAATGAGCAGCGGGTGGTGATGGGTGGGGGCGGGGCATTGGGGGTTATGGGACGAGGGGGCCAATGAGGCAGTACGTTTATCAGCTTAAATACAGACATCTGTTACAGAGAAGATCGTGGGTGTTTTTTTGTGGGTAAGGGTACGAGTGAGCATGTGTGTGTGAACAGAGAGGGGCTCTTATGATAAAACTCATCAGGGTTTGAACTCTGTGGTACAGGGCTACTGTTTAATCTGATGGACAAGCATCTATATATATTGCACTTTGGTGGAATTAAACAGACTTATCCTTCAAAAACTAGGACGCAGCTTTATCAAAACAGAAAACATTCTGGCTAACACAAAGCCTTTCTCACCCATGTGCAACATCAACTCACATAACGTGATTGACATATGTTACCAGTTCCCTCAGAACCAGCTCTGGAGTATAGGCCTATACTGCCTACCTATAGTATAGTATTCAGAGATATACCTTCTATCTTCTAACAGAGAAATTCAGGCCAAATTCAAGGACAGAGTGACAAATGTTTGGTGTGCTACTTTCATTCTCTCTTCTGTGGCCCCGAAGAAATAGAATAGTGTAGACTTTCTACAATAGTAATAAAAAAAAAATGACCCCACCCTATACAGAATTGGGACGAACCAGACCTGGATTGTCATACTGTAGTGAAGACAGCTAGGCTCATTGATTACACGTTTTTGACATGGTTTACAGACGTGTGACAGCCTGTCTCTGGGTGTTCGATTGATTCACAGACAGGCTGAATGTGGGAGAAAACCTCCTTGTTGAGAGGAATATTTATTGGGGTGTGTAACTGTGTAGGAAATGTCCTCTCTGTGCTTGTGATCTTATCTCTGTTTCTGCACCTGAGTTTTGTTCCTTTTTTTGTTTATTCGGTTGACTGTTTTGTGTCTGTTATGTATTTCTTCTTCTTTGTTTGCATTTCTCCTATATTTTGTCTTGTGTATTCTGTGTTCTAACTGTCTGTGTGTGTTTATGTGCGTGCGTGTAATGTAGAGGGAGAGATGAGGGAGCGTAGAGGGGGATGGGGGATGATTATGGTGGCAAGTCTCGTTGCCAGGAGACGGCGGGGACGAGGGATGCTAGGTTGCTAGGTAACCAGTGCGATGCAATGACCAGGGCTGTGTGATCGAGCAGAGGGAGGTGAAAGGGAAAATTGTCTTTGTGTTGTACCCCCCCCATCACTCCTCTTCCCTACCTCCTGTAAATGCTCTTGAAAGAGACAAAGATGATTTTCTTGAAAGAGACAGAGGGCTTTCTTGAAGGATGCCAACATAGTCTTCAGGAAAAGACAGAGATGGTCTTCTTGAAACAGACTAAAATAGTCTTCTTAAAAAGCACAAAGATGATCTATGTTTACATATGTTTACTGTTGATAGTCACTGCATTTCTGGCAGATGGACAAAATATTTTTTGAAAATGGTGGGTGACAGAAACGTGTCTCTCTACTGCAGCTTGTTTAGAGCCTAATACAGGAAGTGAGTGGAGGAGCATAGATTATAAGATGTGCTCTAGTTTGGGCTAAAGGAGACAAAATCTGTGATTCATGCCATTAACAGGGCTCAACACACCCTGTATCTGCTCATTCCATGCTCTGCTCATTAATTATTCGACTCAATAAATAAATGTGTGTGTGTGCGCGCACGAAACATCTGTAGGTGTGTGTGTGCACATTAAGGGCATAGGGTCAGGTGTGGGGGAGGGGTCAGAAGGTTCTTTCTGTGATTTGATTGGATAATCTATGGATTTAATATCACATAATTCTAGAGAAATCCCCTCTGGCATCACAGAGGGAAAGATTAACCATGTGTGTATGTGTGTTCGTGTCAGTGTGAGCAAGAGAGTGTGTCTGTGTACGAGCCTGCCAGAAACAGAAAGCATCTGTGTGTACAGGCACACTGCCTATGTGGATATTTGCGTTTGTGCCGCTGTGTTTATTCACTTCGAAAAATAATCATAATGTCTCTGTAGATTTGGCGTTTTAAAGAGGACAAATTGAAAATGTGAAGCTAAAATGGGTCAGAGATAGGGCAGGGTTTGACCTTTGGCTGCATTTGATCTGTGATGCGATTTGGAAGAAGAGCCTGTTGCTTTGCAGGAAATATTGAGGAGAAAAAGAGACACAGCTTGTACCTGGAAAAGGAGACATTTTATTGGAGCCTGCATTATGTGCCCTTCAGGCAGCAGTAAAATGCAACAGGCCCCTTCCCTCGTCCTTTTGTTCCTACAATTTCACTTCTCCCCCGAGCGTCCTTTCTCCCTCCCAACATCTAATAATCCTTTCGTCGTTCCACCTGTAACCGCCCTCCATCCCCTCCCCGATAATTTTTCCTCTCCTTCATCCCTTTCTTTTTTTCTCCTACGCACGTTGTTCAGGGCAACCTTGTTTACCTGCTGTGGGTCTCATCGCAAGGTTGTCATGGTGACCGCTATGCGAGGTGGAGACTTCGTCAGAGGAGTGGGGCCGGTTGCCGTGCCAAACTCAAGTGCCATTGCCTTGATGGCCTTGCGTTCTCTGAGGCCGGCACATGGATATTCTAATTTCAATCCCTTGTGCCATCTGCTCCGCTTCTCCTTATCGCCACCATGGTAACCATGGTAGGGCTCAAGTCACACACAGTAGATGGCCTAAACCCAGACCCATGCATATATGAAGTGACATATATGGCTCTGAAACATAACCACTGTATTTTTTTTACAGAACATTATATACTGACAATGGATGTAAGACTGCTTAATATAAAACAATTTTACAATTTTGTATCATTGGTCGGCATTGAAATTCAGGGGTAGGCTATATGGAATTGTGGTTTGATTGTTTTTCTTTACACTAATGTGAATTGAGACCGCAATTGCTCAGCAAGTCGTTTAGCTGCTGACTTTATCCAAGGTGACTTTGCTAAGCTTTTGAAGCATGTAGTAAAATCGTCTCTCTATTTATGGACTTCCAGGAACATTCACAGTGTACACATGAATTAGAAAACCAGCGTTCAATCCTCCCCGATAAACTTGTGCTTCTGAATCCACACACGGTCATCTAATTAATTGTGCTAATCAATGGAACAATCTCCATTACAAAACTCAAGGCCTGCTGCTAACATTGTTTGTGCATGCAGGGGGTGTTGCCTGGTTGGCACTGATCAATTCTGTCTTCCAATGACCGATCACAGCCGATCAATCAGCGACACGGGGATCAGTGACTGGCTCAAATGTCACCGCTCCATAATTAAGACCTTCATTAAGCCGGCGTTAACACACAGTTGCTCTAGCTCACCCAATCCTGTGCTCATCATACCCACTCACCTTATCACTCCAACACCATTTCTAGAGACCTTTGATGTACGGTACTGTGCAAGGCCTACATTGTACTGTCAACGGACGTATGCTAGGTCATGTTTGTCCCTTTTTGTTGTGGTTGCTCTTTCCTTACTCTGATCTCTGTTTCAATCTCCTCTCTTTTTTATTATTATTTCTTTCCATTCATCTTCAGGCAACACCCTCACTCCAGTTGAGAATCTCTTGCCATTGTAATCCTGCATGCTTTGGTAATCCAGATTAGCCGGCGAGCGTTCCTAATCTTATCACTTGCCCAATCCCGCGTGGGTGTGTGCTTTTCCTGTTTTTTGCCTGATAGGTAGAGAAGGGACAGTGGAGGGCAGGATTAGATTAGAGGCTGTTTCTGAGAGAGAAAAGATTGGTCAAGAAAAGGGACTGAGATATTTTGAACATTATCTATGACAGACTCCGGGAGAGAATAGGATGATTAGACAGTGATTGGAGCTCTAAATCAAGAGCCAAGTAGGAAAGGAGAGTGGCCAGTTCACATTCTAGCATTGACCTGTGTTCTACATGCACAATATACATGCGTGTATATATGTGTGTTTGCACAGTTTATATACAAACAAAAAATCTTATATTCTGCATAAAAATGTATTTGCTTCGGGATAAGAGAAACCTACCTACTGACATGGTAATTGGGCCTTTCTATTTCAGATGAACCGGCCCATTCAAGTGAAGCCAGCGGACAGCGAGGGCAGAGGGGGTAAGAGACGACTGCCCGTTGTGTCACCTGTTCAAACAACACCTGAATTGTTTAAACAGCACCTCTCCAGAACACCTGTCAAACAATAGTTTCAAAACAACACTCTGTTTCAAATAAACTGCAATGTTTCAGGACTAAACACTGAAACAGCTACCAAGGCTACGCCACATCTTTAACTAAATCAAATCCCTCATCCCTGCTTCTAAGTGACACCTGCTTGTTAACGCCTCTAGAAATATGTCTTACTTTTTTCCTGTGCTCTAAATCCACGCTGAATATTCAAGTAGCAGGGGTTTTGTAACAGGATGTATAACATAACTAGTTCACCTGCTGTTTTTGTGACGTCTGTGTGATTAAGACAACTAGCCATTCCAGTCACGGACAGATCATGTGTTTTGTAAGTCAGGTTTAAATTATACTGCTCTCTGGTGGGCTTATTGAGGTATAGCAGGGCTATCGAACATTGGTCACATTCATCGGTAACACTTCATCCTACACACGTCTTAACAATTTAGCTCATCCATTTATGCAAGCAGGGCTGTACAGTGCACCAGTTTTGTACAGTGCACCAGTACTTCACTGTGTGACCTAGAATTGTAATGTAGGAGTGCATCTAAAAAGTGAAGAATTGTATCTTAAATAGGTCAAATATTAGTCACTGTGAATCTACATTTTTCAACGCATGGCCCATATGAAAGAGGTTGTTCAGAGTCCTGAAAAACTGGGTTTCATAAAGCAAAGTAAAAATGTGTAATTTCCTAAGCATGTTCTCTTTCTGTATGATAATAACTCTGATCTTTTTCCCTCCATTGGTCATTTTTCTCAATCGTTAAATCATTCAATTTTAAACCATGACCTTTCCACTACCTCTTTTACTCTCAATCCTCAATCAATCATTTACTATCATTATCCATATACTTTTTTATCCTTTTCTGTCTTGGCTCGTCACCTTCCCCTTAGAAGACAGGAAGCTGTTTGTGGGCATGCTGGGGAAGCAGCAGTCGGATGCGGACGTCAGGAAGATGTTCGAGGCATTTGGGAGCATTGAAGAGTGCACAGTGCTTCGCGGGCCGGATGGCACAAGCAAAGGTAGCCATTAACCAACCCCCTCACTTAAAGCTACCTCACCCAGTTGTACAAAATCACTACAATAATGTTACAATTAAGGTCAGTCATCACGTGATCCAAGTCTGTGACACTACAAACGCTTGATTCTCTGTGTTTGTTGTGCCAGGCATGACTAATGATGCAAAATGTTTTATAGGTCATAGTTAATGCTGCGCAGCGCCATTTATGAGCTATGATTGATGAAGCAATGAATGGTTTGTGGTTTGTTAATGACGCGGCCATAACTGATGAAGCATTGAATGTGAGGCACGTTTTGTAGGCCGTTGCACGCAATATGTTGTGTAAAGTCAAGGCCACGGCTTTGACTATTTCTAATGTTCTTTAGGTTGTGCCTTTGTGAAGTACCAGAACAACGCGGAGGCTCAGGCAGCCATCAGCACTCTCCATGGGAGCCGCACACTACCGGTGAGTTTCTTTATCCTTCCCTCCAGTGTGTGTGGGTAAACAGTAAAGAGCTGCTTTAAGGTTGTTGATCCATACAGGGATGGTCATGATGTTTGTATAAGATATCAAAGTATACTCATAAAAACCTAATCTAAACCCCAATTCATAATAAAGACATTCCAAAAAAAGGACACAAACTAAAACATATTTTCATTTTATTTAATTAAAATTTGTTTAAATTAAAAAAGGCAGATTACTTGTGTGCAACAAATATGTGAACCCCTTCATTCAGTAGCTTGTGACACCTCCATTAGCAGCAATAACTAGGAATAAATGTCTCCTATAGCCTCTAATCAGTCTCCGACATCTGTTTTGAGGGATAAAAAAAAAAAGACTTTGACTTGGCCAATCCAAAACACAAATCGTCTTTCTCCTGAGCTATTACTTTATTTATTTATTCTTTAATATTTCCCAATTTTTTCCCCTCCCAATTGGTATTGTCCAATTTTCACTGACCCTGCCTTGCCGGCAGCTCCGCAACTACTTGGACAGATGCGGGATGGTGAGGAACGCTCATATGTTCATCCAACCACATGTTGCCGAGCTGGATGATTCTTTTCACACTCCTCCTCCAACGGAAGCGTTTAGTCAGTTAATTCTTGAGCTATTCCTTGGTAGGTGTTCACTTGAATGCGTTGTGTTGTTGTCTTTTTGGTAAACAAATTTTTGGCCTAACTTTAGCTTCTTGATGTCCTGAAGTTCTGTTTAAGTATCTCTTGATATACCTCAGAATTCATCATTTCCTAATGATTTGTAGTTATCCAAGTGCAGAGGAGGAATAGCAGCCCTAGATTTGGACATTTCCACCACCATGCTTGACTTTTAAGATTAAATTATTTTGGTGGTCCCTTGAATGCCATTATAATTTTTCTTATTGTTGAAGTATGCACAGTAACCTGAGATGCAGCAAGGAGGGTCTGCAAGAATTCAGATGTTATTTTCGGATTGGGCATTTACCTGTTTTTTTTCGCTGCACTTATATTTTGGAAGGGCATTTACTTGAGGCTGTGGGGCTGTCATGTTAAATGCTGTCTACTTGCAAATGGTTTTCCTCACAGTGGACTGATAGATCACACATCTACTTCAGATGGTTTTATACTTCCCCAGAGTGATGTGCTCTCACTAACCTCTCCCTGATGTTCTCTGAGATCTACTTCCCTCTCGCCATGGTGTGCTTTGAAATAATCTGTATGGGTAACACCAGTTATACCAGGTTCCTATTCTTTATTTCTCAGAATCTTGCCCAAACTCCTTCTTGGGATTCACTTATTTTTGTAATTTCTATCAAAACCATGAAAATAGTGTATATATACACTCACCTGTCACTTCATAAGTTACGCCTGTTCAACTGATCATTAACGCAAATAACTAATCAGTCAATAACGTGGAAGTCCATGCATTTAGTCATGTAGACATGGTCAAAACAATCTGCTGAAGTTCAAACCAAGCATCAGAATGAGGAAGAAATGTGATATAAGAGACTTGAACGTGGCGTGGTTGTTGGTGCCAGACAGGCTGGTTTGAGTATATCAGCAACTGTTGATCTAGATGCCTTCTGCTTTCTCCTGTCCTGTCAATAAAAAATGATAAACAAATACCCCCCCCAAAAAATAACATTTACAGTAGCACTCGCTACAACCAAGGTCTGCAGAAGCGCACCTCTGAACACACAACACATTGAACCTTGAAGCAGATGGGCTACAGCAGCACAAGACCAAACTGAGTGGCATTCCTGTCAGCTAAGAACAGACAACTGAGGATACAAATTGCACAGGCCCACCAAAATTGGACAATAGAAAATTGGAAAGACCCATCCCACCCATCAAAGGTTCAGGTAGATGGTGTAATAGTATAGGCAATATTTTCTTGGCATTGTTTGGGCCCCTTAGTACCAATTGAGCATTGTTTAAAGGCCACAGCCTACCTGAGTATTGTTGCTGCCCATGTCCATTAGGGATGTGCTGATACTACTTCTTAATAACCAATACAAGTACTGAGTATTTCATTTTTGGTACTTGCTGATACGAGTACCGATATGAACAAGAACAATGAACTACACAGAACAAACAAACCCACAGAACTAAATACCCAACGAACGAGGGGAGGATGTGCAGGTGTGGACCAAACAATAGAAATGATAGGCTAACCAAAACATGTGACGGGATCATGTGACACAAAGAGCGGGAAACACAATCAAAACAAAACACATAGGGGACAAACCACCCTGAAGTGATACATAGAACAAGGACACATACTACGGACATTGTGACAGAACCCCCCACCTAAGAAGCGACACTCGGCGTGACAACTCCAAGGACACAAAACAATGAAGCACGAACACAAGCACACAGAGATGCAAGGGGACACAGGGGGTGGCCAGGCGGCAAGAAACACAGGGGGCGGCCGGGCGGCAGAGGGGACAGGCAGTCAAAAGGGCCCGGTGACAGGCAGTCCAAAGGGCCCGGTGACAGGCAGTCCATAGGGCCCGGGGACAGGCAGTCCAAAGGGCCCTGGGCCAGGTGTAACTGGGAGCCCTGGCACAAGCAGGGGGCCTGGGAGCCCTGGCACAAGCAGGGGGCCTGAGAGCTCTGGCACAAGCAGGGTGTCTGGGAGCCCTGGCGTCAGCAATGCGGGTCCAGAAACACAGGTGGCGGCCCGGCGGCAGGGGGGACAGGCAGTCCAACGGGCCTGGGGACAGGCAGTCCATAGGGCCCGGGGACAGGCAATCCAAAGGGCCCTGGGCCAGGTGTAACTGGGAGCCCTGGCACAAGCAGGGGCCCTGGGAGCCCTGGCACAAGCAGGCGGCCTGAGAGCTCTGGCACAAGCAGGGTGTCTGGGAGCCCTGGCGTCAGCAACGCGGGTCCAGAAACACAGGGGGCGGCCGGGCGGCAGGGGGGACAGGCAGTCCAACGGGCCTGGGGACAGGCAGTCCATAGGGCCTGGGGACAGGCAATCCAAAGGGCCCTGGGCCAGGTGTAACTGGGAGCCCTGGCACAAGCAGGGGGCCTGGGAGCCCTGGCACAAGCAGGCGGCCTGAGAGCTCTGGCACAAACAGGGTGTCTGGGAGCCCTGGCGTCAGCAACGCGGGTCCAGACGGTGGCATCAGCGACGGGGGTCTAGACGGCGGCGGCGGCTGAGAAGGGGGTCCAGACGACAGCGACGGCTGAGCAGGGGGTCCAGACAACAGCGAAGGCTGAGCAGGGGGTCTGGACGTCAGTGAAGGCTGAGCAGGGGGTCCGACCTTCTCCCAGAAGGCGTCGTCTTTAAATCCCGGTGGCGGAGGGAGGAGTAGGACCTCCAGGTCCATGGCCAGGAGGGGCTCAGGCATGGGTGACGCAGAGCAGGCGGCCATAGACTGTGGCGTTGGGCAGACTGCACGAGGCTGTGGGCAGACTGCAGGAGGCTGTGGGCCCATCTCGGAGAGGGACTCGTCGGCCATCTTGTGAAATGGGGCCGTGAGCAGGTCCTCCAGGCTCTCCTCCTGGACAGGGCTGCCACAGAGGTGTGTGAAGTCCCCACTCCACCCCACATAGCCCCCCCGAAAATATTCTCGGGGAGACTGTCGGCCTCCACGTGACAGGAGGCCCTAGGGACGGGAACTCGGGTTCTAACTGACCCTAGACGGGGCATAGGTTCCCTAATGTGTGCGAGAAGGGGAGCCCTAGGGAACATAGCTGGAGGCCTTTGGGCGGGAACTGGGGACCTAGGGGCAATACCTAGAGCCCTATGGGCAATAACTGGGATCCTAGGGGCAGTAACAGAGGCCAGAGGGGCAGTAACAGACGCCCTGGGGGCACTAAAAGAAGCCCGAGGGGCAGTAACAGATGCCCTAGGGGCACTAACAGAAGTCCTAGGGGCACTAACAGATGCCCTAGGGGCACTAACAGACGCCCTAGGGGCACTAACAGACGCCCTAGGGGCACTAACCTGAAAGCTAGGAGAGGTAGCCTGGAAACTATAGGGACTAAACAAACTAGCCTGTGAGCTAGGACGGGAGCTACTTAAGCTAGCCTGGGAGCTAGCGGGGCTGATAGTCAGACGGGGGGTTCTAACCAGAGAACTCCTACCCTGAAACTAACTCTGAGGAGAGCTGATGGAGCTAGCCTTGATGCTAGTGGGGCTATGGCTCAGACGGGGATCTGTAATGCAGACCACTGCCCTGGACCTGAGAGCTAGCTGTCTCCAATTGAAGGTAGTTCATTCTGTCGCAGTTCACAGATAGTGGAGGCAGGTGTGTCTTCACTGAAGAGTATTTATTGAAACCAAACAGGAATGAACTGGACAAGAACAATGAACTACACAGAACAAACAAACCCACAGAACTAAATACCCAACTAACAAGGGGAGGATGTGCAGGTGTAACCAAAACATGTGAAGGGATCATGTGACACAAAGAGCGGGAAACACAATCAAAACAAAACACATAGGGGAGAAACCACCCTGAAGTGATACATAGAACAAGGACACATACTACGGACATTGTGACAGAACCTTGTAGCAGATGGGCTACAGCAACAGAAGACCAGACCAGCTAAGAACAGGAATCTGAGGCTACAATTTGCACAGGCCCTCCAAAATTGGACAGTGAAAGATTGGAAAATATTGTCTGGTCTAACCAGATATTCACATCATGGATGTGCTGACAAATCTGCAGCAACATAATCATGCAATCAATCTTTGAGGATTGTTTCCAGCACCTTGTTGAATCGATGCCAAAAAGAATTTAGGCAGTTCTGAAGGCAAAAGGAGGTCCAACTCAGTACTACATGTAGCAAGGTATACAAAATGAGGTGGCTGGTGAGTGTATATTTCAGTTAATCTGAATTCCTATTTCTCAAAAGTTACATGTCAAACCCCTTAAGTCATCGATCAACATGGGAAAGGTCAGAGAACACACAATTAAATGAGAAAATGGTAGTGGAGGGTCGGAAGGTATATTTATACATATAAAAAATAACAAAATATATTGCCTGTTGTGCTCATCTTTTCCAAGGGGTACAATTGGTGGATTAAATCCTAATAGTGATTTGGTTGAATGCTATGGTAAATGTCACAGGGTATGACAAAAAAAAAGTTAAACAATATGTAGTTTTCCGTAACAATAACAAAAGACTTACTTTGCATAAAAAAAGCAAAAATCTCTATACCTATATTATATATATTTCTTAGTTGTGTACTTACATTATCCAAAATGTTTCCACCAACTTTCAAACCCAGAGAAATTTGTAATATAAATCGAAGACATGGGACGTTTCATTTTGTCTTCCGTCAATAGTGTCATATAACTTGTGACTGCTCTAGTTGCTCTAAGTTCCAGCGAACCGCCAAACATAACGTGAATAAAGTTAAAAAATGTTTTAACAATACATTACTTTGTCAGTGAACTACATATTGTACATTTAACTTTCTTGACATTTACACAATTGCTGGTGTTGCTAAAAAATGACTTCTAACTTAAGTTTCTTAACACAATTTACCTTCATGCTATCAATGAAATATTCTTAATCTGATATCCTTCCCTGATTGAGAATATATCATTGATATATTGTGTTAAGAAACTATTAAAGTTTGAACTTAGAATAAATATTTGATCATTTGAATGCGCCTAGCACCAGCACTACAATCAGGAAGCATGGAGCTGGCTTTTCCTCATAGGTGGCATTAATGTCAGAAAAAAAGAATTTGGACAATTTTAACACACCCAGCACCAGCGGAGATAAAATAAAAGTAAGCCTGAAAACAAGAAACCGATGGCTATCATATAAAATGTATGTGTTGTGTACTAAACACAATTGGGCTTCCCATAACAAATTATAGATATCTGTTCTTGTTTCCCATTAAAGACAAATTCTGGGATTTTTATTTTGTAAACCTCCAATACTTGCCTGGACACGTACTATGTTGTTAATATATTTTAATGTCGTGGAAGTATAAGGAAGGAGTTAAAATGCAAGATAAGTCTAACAAGACTTTTATTCCTATAAACCACAGGCACAGCCTGGAAAACAAGCAGCAAGTTTACAAGCAGGTAGCAATATACGCTTCTGCAGAGCTTGCGGTACACACACAATGTTAACTGATGGCAATAACTGATGTGAATTAAACAAACATTAACTAAATACATGTAGTGATTAAGAGATGCATATCCACTGTGTCCAATTAAATGGCAAACCAGACAATCTATTGGTGGATGCAGGGAATGACATGAACAGTCTGGGAGCCACTAAGTGTCTGTAACAGGTGGGGGCCGTGACAGTACCTCCCCCAAAGGAGCGTCCCCAGCTGCGAATAGGAGGGGGGGTCAAAGGAACCGGGACAGTGGGCAGAGTTGCCGGCACTAGTAGAGGTAGTGGAGCCACAGGTAGCTGCTTGTTGGAACCTCCATCGTCGGCATAATGGGTGGTGCTGGGTGGCGCCTATGGTGTGGGATGTGGAGCCTCAGGCGTTAGCATGAGATCCGGCGCCTCTAGCTCGGGTATGGGAGACGGAGTGGGGACTCACTGGAGGAATTGGGAGGGGTAGGACACCTGGACCGCTGAGGCTCGGCCAATGGCTGCGGTGCCAGGAGAGGCTGTGTCAATGAGGGTCTAGATGGTGGCTGCCGGTCCCTTAGTGGCTGTAATATCAGGCTGTAATATCAAGCCCGGGATTGGTTGTGTCAGCGACGTTCAGAATGATCCAGCAAGTGCTGCGTCAGCGACGGTCTGGGGGATGGCCGCATGTCCAGCGATGGGCTTAGGGAGTTTCAGACTGTACAGCCAAAGATGGGGCTCTAGTGGCCATGGCAGTGATGGGCCAGTCTGCAATGTGAGGTCCAGGAGCGTTGCTAGCTGGTTAAGCTGCATAGCTAGCGGGAATTGTGATTGAGGAGATGCTAATTGGCTAAGCTGCCTAGCTAGTGGGACTGGTGGTAGAGAAGCTGCTAGCCGGCTAACCTGCCTAGGCTAGTGAGACTGGTGGCTGAGGCGACTGTAGCCAACTAAGCTGCCTAGCTAGCGGGAATGGGAGCTGGGGAAACTGGGAGACCCCTGGGCCCCCAAGGCAAGACCTTCCAGGGCTTCCCAATCCACACACCAGTCAAACAAATTTTTCTTGGGTGGAACTGCACACTGTCCTTCTCCCAGTCAATGGCCACCCAGACCTGTTGCTCCTCCCAGTCAAGCAGTAATGTCATCGTGGTCGCCTGCAGAATTGGCCAATAATTCGAGCTGTCTGCCCCCCTCTGCATAGATCAGTGCTTCGTAGCCCCTCCCCCAAAATCAAATCTGTGAAACTGTGGGATTCGTCCCCTCTCTCCATTCCTCTCATGGGCAAGGGGTAGCTGAAAAACTATGCATTTCTGCAGGATTTGCAGGTACACACACAACGATAACCAATAACAATAACCGACAGGGGAATAAAACAAGTGAGGGATGCAACTCTCAGTGGTATTTGGCCTTATATTACAAACCCCTGATATGTCTTTATGCTAAATATACATGCAAACATGCATATAGCTATACCATAACTACTCTATGTCCAAAGTAGTTGTTAAGACTCATAATTAAATGCTGCTTCTGTCGTATATTTTTGCATTTACTCATTAAATAATGAACTCAGAGTCTAGAGAAAATAAAAATGAAAATTAGTTCAAATTAAATAGCGCTTTTCAAGAAACCAAAGTGCTTCACACAGTAGGGGGAAAGCCCACCTCAACCACCACCAATGTGTAGCACCCACTTGGGTGATGCACGGCAGCCATTTTGCGCCAGAACGCTCACCACACATCAGCTATCAGGTGGAAAGTTGAATCGTTAAAAATGTAGAATGAAGCATAGACTTTAATGTCTTAAAGCTGAGTTTTTTCATAAAAGAACCTCCTGAACAAAGGATGGCATACAAATTTATAGAGAAAATGACATCATCAACAGAACTCAATACTGGTTTTCCTATTGGCCCAAAAGGACAGCATTAGTTTAAATCTTACCAATGGCTGATTCACAATGTACTGGTAAAACGGGGTGCCAGCGTGTCTGGCATCTAGATGTTAATTCTCTCTCTTAGGCCCAAATGGCTGGCTGCGGTATCACCTCTAATGAGACAGAACCTTTAGACAAACATCATCCTATTGTTTCTCCATTTTGCCATACTTGCTTGGACATTGCATCTCAAAAGACATTCTGTATTTCCGTTGTCGGCCGAATTCCTGCCTTCTCTATTCATATTAACACAGCCAGACCCATTTCTCCCAAAGAAACATCTACATTTCACAGTGAACAATTTCTTCAATATTGTATAAGACACTTTACCAATCTCCGTATAACTTTGTCTTTTGCTGCAGTGGGACAGTTATGTACTCTGTGATTTGCAACAGTGATGTGTGTAATTTTCATGGTGGCTTAGTAATTATATCCCCATGTCCTTGCAGGGGGCCTCCTCTAGCCTGGTGGTGAAGTTCGCTGACTCTGAGAAGGAGCGAGGGATAAGGCGCATGCAGCAGGTGGCATCCCAGCTGGGGGTCATCAGTCCTATGACCTTACATCTCGGGGCTTACAACGCCTACACACAGGCCGTGAGTACAACTGCTGAGACTCCTAAACAGAGTATGCCAAGATCATAAAACCCAAGACAACACATTGGTATTGAATGGCTTGGGCCTAAATTATACTTGTGTTAAGTGAACTTTGGATAAGAACCTGTAAAAACCTATAATACAAAACGCAGTAGCTTATTTTATTAATTTATTTTTTCAGGCATTTTATGCCTAATTAGAAAGGAAAGTGGTGAAAGATAGAGGAGAGGGTTTTCTGCTGAAAATGCACGAGGTCAGATTCAAACCTATGCTGCAGCAACACATGTACTTCCGATGATACTGTATGATATATTCTTATCAAACTGTCTTTAAACAATAATATTCAGATAAACCTGGCCATTACAAGAGATGTAAAATTCTGTTTACCAAATTTGGAGTCTCTGTGTTAGGCATTTTTTTGGGCACTATATTGCTTTGGCAAAATGTATGCACTATTTGAAATAGGGTTAAATTACAGAGATGTTCCAGTACAGAGTGAGATCTAATGACACTTTCTTTCCTTCCATCTTGAAGCTGGTGCAGCAACAGGCTCTGGTGGCCCAGTCGGCCTACTTGTCTCCTGTATCCACCATCACCATGCAACAATTGGCTGCCCTAAACCCAAGCAGCCTCATTGCCACACCCATTGCATCCCTCACTCCCTCCTCAGGTAATAAAGAGCTGCCATCCTTCACCATGTCATACCCTCCAGGAGGGTATTGTCTGCTCTGCTTGTCTCACAGAGATTCCTATATTTCTGTCTTTGATTCCATGTTATTGTGTTTGTTATTGTATTTATTTACCCACACCTGTCCCCCTTTATGTTCCTCTTGTGCAGGTACCAGCACTCCCCCCACCATGGCAGCCACACCAGTCCCTGCTCTGCCTCCACCACTCAGCTACCCTCAAGTGCCCGCTCCACCCAATGGACAATCAGCATCTGAAACCCTGTACAC
This sequence comes from Umbra pygmaea, assembly GCA_016801145.1. NCBI lineage: Eukaryota > Metazoa > Chordata > Actinopteri > Esociformes > Umbridae > Umbra > Umbra pygmaea. The sequence goes on from JACXGM010000827.1 coordinate 43,943, forward strand.
CAATGGAGTTCATTCGTACCAAGGTATGTTGGAAGCAACATTGGCATATCCTTATCCTCATATAAGAAAAATATAAGCAGTCTTTCTAAAGGAATTGTTCACACATAATTAACACAATAACTGCAAATAGGATTTGAGTTTGTTTGACGAGTGTTCATTGCAGTTTGCTTCCTCCTGTGCTCCAAAAAGTATGTTTGTTTAGCATGTCAATAAACACTATTCTTGTTTTGGATTGTCTTTTCCAGCTCAGAGTCCAGTTTTGGACCCTCTACAGCAAGCGTACGCAGGGATGCAACACTACACAGGTGGGGCAGTACTGAGTCCGTTTGAATCCTTAAAATTTCCCGGAGGGAATTTTAGGTTTGAAATGCCCTCTCAACAGTCCTTAATGTTTACCTATGCAAACACACCCACAGCAACTTACCCTGCTGCCTATGGAATGGTAGGACAGCCATTCCCTCACCAACACACAATGGTTGCACAGCAACATCAGCAGCCTCAGCAACTACAGCAACGAGAAGGTGATTTCTACTTTGCTTCAACTCATTTCATTGTTTGTTTCTTAAAACCTACCTAGAATCTCAGTCACGATAAATAACCTTCAGGGATCCTTGATGGTCTAGCATCCAACTTTATCTTTCCTTGGTCTTCTTCTTCGCCCCCAACTCCACAGGACCTGAGGGATGTAACATCTTCATCTATCACCTGCCTCAGGAGTTCACTGACTCTGAGATGTTGCAAATGTTCATCCCCTTCGGCAACGTCATCTCTGCAAAAGTCTTTGTTGACCGTGCCACCAATCAGAGCAAGTGCTTCGGTGAGATAGCAGATATTTCCCACGTGGCTCGCGCTGCAGTGCAATTCTTTTTGATCAGGACCCATCTTAGGAACGATGACTCAGTTTCTATTGGTATTCCTAGTTTTACAAAATTGTCCGTAACTGTTTGCGTCTGTTTGCTTCAGGTTTTGTGAGTTTTGACAACCCCTCCAGTGCTCAGACCGCCATTCAGGCCATGAATGGTTTCCAAATTGGCATGAAGAGACTCAAGGTGCAGCTGAAGCGACCCAAGGACGCCAACCGGCCCTACTAAACGAGGTAAGCAAGAGGGAAAAGGGAAATTGTGTGGGGGAGGGGGGGTAGCAGGTCAAGTTGATTGACAGACAGTGGAAACTGTGTGAAAGGTAGGTTATGGGATGGGTAAAAGGAGATTAATATTATGATTTTGTGATAGCTACAAGTATAAAATGGAATACTTATCAACTGGGATGAAAAAAGTAAACCAGATTGACACTTGAGTGAAGTGACAGTCTTCTAAAACAAGTAATTGTTTAAAACATTGATTATTTCTGAAACAGGACTGCGTACATGGTACAGCCATAACACTGCCAAGACAAATGGTTTCAAAACAGGTTGTTTTAAAACTTTAAAAGTAGATTTTAAATAGTCCAGACAAATGTTTCCTTGACAAGTGTTCTGTAATTGGGTTGAAAGCCAGAACTATAATACATCATTAATTTATTTTTTACTTTTTATTTATTGTTTTTGTGCTGTGTCATGTCATTTTCCTGAAAAAAACATCATACCACACTCAAGACTGTCCTGTCCTTACATATATCGTGGAGACTACGTCGCTATGGCTATGGTTGCCTAGCAACCGCTAAAACCCCTTCCTCTCACAGCGTTGTAAGTTAATTGGCCTGTGTTGGTTGCTGTGGCGAATATTGCCTGTGATGGTTGCCATTAGCAATTTTATTTTTGGCCGTTGCCTTTATTCACCATGCTCAACTGCATGGCGAGTTGCTGTGGCGACCATGAATTGTGTTTGGTGCGTTGTGAGTTTCCTCTATTATTTTGTCCTGTTTTTATCCTTGCAAACACTGATCAATAACTGTCACTGTACCTCAGATTTTGTAAGTAATTGATTATCATGACATGCTATATTTTTTGTAATATAAGTCTTATATTGCAGAGAGCAATAAACATTAACCGTAAATCAAACATATGGATCGAAATATTTCCTTTGGTGGATTTTATTTTTTGATTAGTTTCCTTTTTGTTGTTTGTCATGATTATCATTCTTACATATCCCCCATGTTTAGTTGGTTGATGTTTTAGTTTCGGTGAGTGCGGGGTTTTGTGCAGTTGTAATTGGATCCAAGTGACTTTGTGCCTGAACTGTGTTTGGTATGACTGATTGTGAGAAAGTATGTGTAGCCTTACCGACGAGGTTAGTGATGTAATAATTCTGTGGGTGAGTGTGTGTGTGTGTCTGTGTGTCTGTGTGTGTGTCTGTGTGTGTGTGTGCAGATCCATATAAGTACCCGTGTTTATTATTATATAAAGTGGTGTGCGTGGTTTTGTGTGTGTGTGTACAGTATACAATGTAAGACACTTTAACCTTTCATGTGAGGTTTTGGGTGAAACTGTATGGTTATCATTGTGACACTTCACACGTGCTGCTAAGGAACAACATTCCTCTGTAGGAATTCTGGGTTACTACACATTTCCAATGAAACAACAAGCCATATACCAAAGTCTTATGTTTTGAAAATTGTCCTGTTTTAAAAATCATTTAAGAAGAATTTAGAATCTCTTTTCACTCAATTGTTTTGTCAGTTAGATGGAACATTTGAACAGAGTGTTAAGAAGAGGTACAATAAAATACTGCCCAGAATTCCTATTGTGCATGTTTGGAATTTATTTGCCTGCCAAAACAAGACAAAAACAATATTTAAGATATGCACATAAATTGCAGCAGTATGATTGTCATTGTATGAGTTGCATGGACACTAGGCGTGTTTGTATAGTTAAAAATGAAGACATCGTGTGACATCTGTGTAACCAATGTGTTTGCAGATATATCTCTCCCAGTTGCAAGTGTGAACACATATAATATCCCTGTACATGCTAATCTAAACCCTATTAATATTTGTGTTCTTTTTATTCATACTCTACCTTTCTTTCTATCTCTTCCTCTCTCCCTACTGTACATCTCTCCCAGGGAAGATATGAGTTCTATCAAGAAACTACATGGGATGTTCCAGCCTTTTGGTTGTTTTGCCAACCGTATAGCACAGGAACAACAACACTTATCGAAAAATACGATAAAAAATAAATATATGTATCTGCTAAAAGTCTGCAAAGAAGAAAACAACACTATAGTGGTGGAGAGTGGTTCAGATTACACATAGCATTCCTCAGCTGGATTACACATTATGTACATACTGCAGTGTCAGATAAGAGATCTACATGGAAAAGCATATCACTTCTTCTACTGAACAGGGTTTCGCTGTATAGTGTGGTTTGTGGTCCATTAAATAATGTACGGGGGGATGGAGAATTTGAAGGGTAGCCTATTGGGGGAAAATGACTATTCTGTATGATTACTATTGGTCAAATTGTTACGTAGAGTTTGTTTATTATTTAAAATAAGAAGAGTAATTAAACAGAAAGAATTATTCTCACTGTACATATCTTTGTTTTAAATGGAGTCTAATAATTGAAATATGTGTTAGTTATTACAACCACTACTACTGGTATTGGCATAGGGGTGGGGGGAAGGGGGGACGTTTTGTATCTTAATTTTTTACTTTTAATTTATTTGTTAATCAATTAAAGAAAGGGAGATATGGCAATTTTTTTATTTTAGAAAATACATGATTCTTGTGGTCTTCAAGACTACAGATACACTTATTGTAGAATTAAATGTAATTATCTAAAAATAATTATAATTGTTTCTTTATTTATTCTACAGTTGCTGTTTTAAAACATGTCTTTAAGGAAAAATAAAGTAACATTTTCAAAATGAGCTGTGTGTGCATACATTGTTGGGCAAAATATTAAAGTAAGGGTAATGGGAAAATGTACTATCTAGCTTTGAAGTCAGTCTAGGTACTCTGTCAATAAATGTTAAACATTCTCAAAAATGTTTGACTGTATGCCTGGATGTAAAAGTCTAGGCACTCCTGGGTTTTGTTAAAACGACTTTTCTTTCGGTTATCAGAAGTTGAACTGAACTCTACATGTTACAAATTGAAAATGAATACAGGAATTCTATTATTTATTATTGGCATTTATTATAGATTCAAAACAATAAACAAAGGTCATGACACAAGCAAATGTTTGTGCACCGTTTTGGACCAGTCTTAATTTATTTTTTAAAAGATTACTAAGGCCAAAAATGGTTAATTGAGTTGTTAGAGCTTAAAGGATTCAGGTGAAGTCAATTCCACTGTTTAAAGCTACACTGTGTATTTTTTTTAGTTGATTCTTAGCAAAAACCCTTTGATCTTTCACAAATATGTGCTCGTTCATGTGTAATTACTTCCACCTAACAATCAAAGTATTTTCGTAAGTGTAGAATCTTCCATTCACAATACATACAATCGTGCCGCACACCATGTTACCCCTCCATCTTTAAAATACATTAGCCAAAGAGGGACATACCTGGAAATTCAAGCTCGGCCATTCGCGCTTTTACACAAGTGGCACCGTGACGAATGCCAGGGGGAGATTACTCACGACTGCCGGGAAATTTCAAAGTCTGTTGAAGATGAAAGATCATGCCTGTTCTCGAGGACATGTAATAGTAGCGCTGGGTTCGCCTGGCAACTAAACCTGTACGAGTCGTGACTCACTCGGATCTTTAACCCGAGTCTTTAAAATAACTCATGAGTGGCGAGTCTTTAGTATCATTAACCCGGATCAGTTGAGTCCTAATACAATTGGACATAAAATGATAAAAGCGCCACGCGCAAAACTCTTGTAACATTAGTTACTACTAGTCCTAGTCATCTTAGCTGCCAAAAGCTTTATAACTTACAATTTCATGGGCAAACACAACTCTACAATTCAACTTAAGCGACCGAGTGAGCAGAGCGACAGTCCGAGACAGGTTATGGGAACTTCCCGATCCGCAGACTCAGAGCCGGAAACATTGCAGAGTCGCAGACCATGGGACTCGTGAGTTGCAGAGGACTTGTGAGTTGCGGAGGACTCATGAGTCCGCGGAGGACTCGTGAGTCCGCGGAGGACTCATGAGTCCTTGTTCTTGCGTAAGTCAGTCAATCGCACGAATCAGCCGGCTACGTTGTCATGAGTGGATCTGTATCAGACAAGCGAGTGAAGTCTCTCCTCGAGTCAGGGTAAAACAATTCCACAACAAAAGCTCTTTGTTCCATTTTATTGTTGTTTTTGTATTTAATATATTTTATTGTTATATTTATTTTTGTTGTAATATTGTTTAATTAATTTGGCTTTTTTTTCATCTATTATTATGACATTGCCTGTACGTGGCTAAATGATGTGTCTCTTTTTTCATGTGTGCTTTTTTAAAATAAATGTTTGTCACTAAACTCTGGAATAGTGAATCTGCACTGTGTGAATCCACAGAACTTCCCACTACGTTAGTGGTTAGAGAGAATGGGCTAGGACTGAGTTTCATTGGAGATTTGCCAATAATGACTCAAGTGACTCAAGTGACTCAAGTGACTCAGATCAGTTTAGTGAGTGACTCAGAATAACACGAAGCCTACTGGCAACACAAACTGGGATTTTTCGTTTCAAAATAATAGCGCTCGTGGTTCATTGCAATAATGATTGTTTATTCATTGCATAGGTAGTGTCCATGTTCATGTTTTGCTAAAATTTGTATTCTGTTTGAATAAAACAGACTCTAGTGAAATGTTTTTCAAATGTAATCGTGTTTTCACATGAGACACTGACAATATATTCAATCAAATTGTGTGTAAAACATATTTGTTACTTTTATCAACAAAACATGTTAAATTATTATTTTTGCTATCACATACACACAATACAATTACATTTGTTTGTTATTCACGGGCTGTGTAGTGAATTAACAATGATTATTGCAATGAATCAAAACGAGCGCTATTGTTTTGAAAGAAAAAAGATAATCCAGGTTCACGTTGCTGGTATTATACATTTTCACCAGTAGATGGGAGCAGATCTTACACAATGTAGCTTTAAATACAGTATTAACCTTTTCTGCCTGGTTTACACAACCATGGGCTCCTCAAAGCAAATTTTTGAGGACTTGAAGATAAATGAAGATAAATGAGGCTATAAAAAAATGAAGATAAATGAGGCTATAAAATGCTATAAAAACTCCAGTTGCCAATTTCAAATGTCAGGAACATTGTCAAGAAGGGGAAGTTAAATAGAACAGTTAAAGTCAAAGCAAGATCTGGAAGATCAAGAACAGTATCAGACAGACTTGCCAAAAAACCTATCAGACCTCCACAATATAAAACATTTCAAAGGAACTTCAGAAAAGTTTAGCTTGTTGAGGGTAATAAAATGCTGGGAAAAGCTCTTTTATCAAATAACAGTTTGTCGTCTTGGTGTCGTCAGTGGGCTGTCTCTATGATACATTTGGGTATCTTCGAGCAAAATCAGTGTCTAAGTGCATGCAATTTTACGCTGACCTGTAAGCACCACAGTGGTGTAAACACATATACATTAATTCTGGGGTACTACCATAGTCAGAAGAGAGAGCTATGAGCTATCAGCTGCCTATAGTTGTACCCAGCAAAGACAGCCTTGACTGTCTCAGCAGTGAAGTCAGCTCTTTGATTGCTTCCACACTAAACAAGCAAGAGGCTTCAGAGTTTGAGATGACCTCATTACTACTGCTAGAACATTCCCAACAAATTCAGAAGATGCTTGTATATAATTATTCCTAATAAGCTGATGCTGTTATAGTTGTTCACAGGACAACATGAAGAAATCCATCACAGATACAATACTTTTTCCAGTTTTTGCTCATCTTTGGAAGTTAATAACTTTTGTGGACAACAAGGTCATTTTGATAGATGAAACAATTTTTTAAATTTTAAATGTAACCTTTATTTAACTAGGTAAGTTGACTAAGAACAATTTCTTATTTACAGCAACGACCTGGGAGCAATTAGGGTAAAGTGTCTTGCCCAAGGACACAACGACATTTGGCTCAGTCGGGAATCGAACTGGCAACCTTCTGACTACAAGTCTGACTCCCTACCCACTGAGCCATCTGCGCCCCAATGTTTTTGTACAACTCTGAAGATATTCCAATTAAATTGGTCAGCACCATTTAAATATTGCGGTGAAGTTCCATGAATTTAGATTTTTTATGCCAGACATCGGAACAATTCAGTCCATGAAAGTAGGAAGTAGGAAGGAAGTTCCATTGACATATTACTAAAGTACGCTATATTGTATTTTTACTGAACACAGGGATAATACAGGGACAATATAACCAATTTCAGAAAATACACTATTATTTTGCATTTGTTTGTAGTTCGATATTGTGAAATGTTGATTTTTCAATTTTACTATTGTCTGTATTTTGTATTATTTAAAGTGATTGTTTCAACCCATGGATCCAATATGCTAGTTCCTATCATTTTCACTAGTCCTAAAACTTCGTTTTTGTATTTTTTTAGATTTTTCAAAAACGTTACATTTAAATATAGAACATGTCGAATGAAAAACCAGTTTCCACCTGTCCCGACCAGCACTACTTCTAATATTTTGTAGTTCATATTTATCCCAGGTTGAAAAAGGCGGGAGTAGGTTTTGTGTCCCCACTGCCTAGTCATGGCTAGAAGGGATACAGCTCATGTCAATGTGATGTCATACTCTCAAACACACTCTGATGATGCAATAACCATTACTAAAGTGTGTAATAGTTTAATATTGTAGTAGTAGTCTCTATCCAAATGGCATTCTAATAAATGATGGTGTCTTTGTTTAGTTACATTCAGTGCCTGTTGAAATGCCTGTTACAACTATATTGCCATAATGTGTTTGATATTTTGAAAGGTTGTATTAATCTAAGGAAGATGAGACCATTTATTTTGCAAATCTGATGCTTTAATGCCATGCCCATCGCAGAAATTGAATGTTTAATGTTTAAGCCACAAGAAAACCCAGCTCTACTAATCTCTAAATGGGGTGATAGGAAAATATATATTTGTTTAAGCCTAAGGCCTTGAAGGCCATTTTGTGACATCTGAACACATCTGTTAAGTTTTAGGTGCAGACAATGAACAAGGAACGGCCTAAGGGTTAGGGGCACCAGGACAGGGCATGGATATTTTGGGAATTCAGACTGGCTGGCAAACTAGGAAGTTACAAAGAACAGAGCTGTATTCTTAAAGAATTAGCCAATCAGAAGGCTGTAGTAGATTATGTCATTTTGGAAAAAAAAAGGTTTGGTTGCCATGTATTCAAATTGGCTTCATTTGGAAATAGATTAAGTCTTTTGCGCTTTCTTTCATGGACTCTTTGTATTCTTTACTTAATGAATTAGGCACAATATAAATGGCATCCCTGGGTGGATGCTGGGGTAAGATTCTTTTAGCTTGTTGCTGAAATATCGATTGAAAGAGACGCATTTTCACAAACCTAAAGAGGCCACTTAAATCGGTGCGTTGTCTCCCTTTTATGATAGTAAATTGTTTGTGGAAATGTGCACTGTGCTGTCTGACGGAACTGAGGAAGTGAGTATATCTTACCAAATTACGAATTCCCTATTAAAAATTTTATGCAAAGTGTCTGTGGCAAGAGCAAATTGTGCTTACGTAAGCAACTGTCTCTTGGGTACAGTCCTGCTAAATCCTTGTGTTATAAACCCTGTTACTAAGTATCATATAATCTGTTAAACCTTTTCATTATATGTTTTGTAAATAAGTTTAGAAGTAAAATCTTGCAATACCGAGCCTCAATGTACAATTAGTCTATGTGTACGGGCCAACTGAATGGGTAAGATTAGTGAACCTTGCTAGTCAGTTGCGTGATAAAAATACACTTCTGATAGCAGGCAAGTCAATCAACTGTATAACCTTTGCAGATTTGGAATTAAATAATTGTTAACTTTTTTGCGGTCTGTGGGGCTGTGGGGGATCGTTTACGTAAAGTGCCAACATAATTCTGACCTCTTCCGGCGGTTGCTTGACATATCTCGCGAGAGGGGTCAGTTACTTGTAGGCACAATCCAGGTTGAAGTAACGTCTGCAGGGTGTGGGATCCTATTGAATTAAGGATAATTCATAGGGTGTATATTTTGAATGTTGTGTATGACCCTCAATGTTTTGGGCCTGCGCAAAGTGCCTATTGGCCCAGTTCAGGGTCAATGAAATGCTTGATACATGGGTGAATTTGTAAACATTGGTGGTGTGCATGCACCATGTAAGTTTGAGTTTGACTGAATGCTGAACTGTATACATATTGAGAGTGAGAAATGTATTGTTGCTACAGAGCGAATCGTGTTGTGCGACTAAAGATAGGAGTAGCTGTTAAATGATAAAGGTCTAAAAGAAGTGTCTTTGTAGGGCTGAAGGAATCGTCAGATTAAATAGTTAGGCTTCTCTTTTACGATGATGATTTGTTGTGCAGGCAGCTGGGACCGGTGTGATAGCAGATTTGTTTTGAGAATAAAGAGAAGATTAGAGGTTAGAATAGAAGTGCTTAGCTTGGCTATATAGCGTGCATTTAGAAGTTGAGTAAATTCCTAACATTAAAATAATGAGGATAGTATAGCATTAGAGTTTTTGTTGTGTTTGTCAGACTAAGTGTAGTTCTGTAACAAGCTGAGAGTTGAGGTTGAGGCAACGTTGTTTGGACATTCAGAACAAATTCATTGAAATCATGAGGTGTTGACTCATTGTGCATTTTCATTCATGACTGGTTGAAAGGCACTGGATTTGGGGAAGTTGTTGCTGAATTGCATTGTTGTGGTGGCTATTGTATCACATAATATGTTTTTATCTTGTGCAACAAATACACATAGACTTTAGAGGCTATAAGACGTTAAGGAATGTTGCATGCCTAAGGAAGTATTTGAAACGTTAATATTTGTACAAGGAACACAAAATCTTTTTTCAACTAATGTATTATTGTATTCACGTGGATGTTGTTATTAACTAGAAACCATAAAAAGGATATAATGTCATTAGATTTTTTAAAGTTTTTTTCATTTCATTACTCATGACAACGTCAAAGCGCCCATGGCTTGTTTACATTAGAAGAGACTACCTATAGCTAGCTATATTGTTTGGGAATGCAGATTTGAAAACGGACTTGCTTGTTGAAAGCTGTAATGATTTCGAGGTGAGTAACGTTAAGTAAACATTGCTTATATTTGTGGTGTTTGTTGTCAATGTTTGATGTTTTGAAACTTGGCATATATCACAAATGGACAAATTGCAACCCTGCTTTGTAGCTGTAAAACCGTCTGAACAGTGATGTTTTCTCCAATTACCAAAATCATTGATATATGGAAACTTTCCATGTGCTTGCTATATATCTAATGTTCCAGTTTTCTATCAGGCATGTTTATACACAACGTCATATTTGTCATATTCAAATTATGCTAGAAATGATATTAATTATGCTATTTGTCATGGTCTGGATCTGGTGAAAGACATGACTCATTCCTTTCACTTATTATCTTCACAAAGTTATCTTTTTTGTAGATCATGTGCCCTATTATTTCTCTGGCATGATCATTTGGTTGTTACAAACGAGCCCATCAGCTGTCAAGATCGATTTATTTATGATCAGTCTCCTTCTGAAAAGTGTTGCCGTTTTTAGTTGCATAGTCAGTGTGTGTGTATGTGTGTGTGATGGGGGATATATTTTAAAGGGAGACGTAACTGTAAGCAAGAGATTCTGATTATTCTGACCATGTATCATAATTAAATCACTTGTCCAGCCATACGTTCTGTCTTGCAACTATAAGTTAAGAAGTGATGTGAAGTCAGGGCTGTGGTAGAGGACAAGTAGAACATTGATTGGAGAGATACATATGTGAAGGTTGGAGGGAGCAATAGTGTATATGTACACATATGCATATATGCATATAATATGTATAAATATCATATATTAGGATGTTTAGGTTGAGAAAAATAGTAGTATAGTTTGTTTTTCCTTGACCATATTTAAATAAACTAGAGGTAAACATTGCATTAGTCTCAATGACATACTTTTGGTGTTATATTATAGAGGAGATTGTGCTATTTAAAACAAAGTAAATTATTTGTAGTTTTTGTGCTATGTCTGCTTCTTTGAGATGTGTGAAGAAATCAGATTTAGTTTTATAATTCTCAGTATTCTACAGCCATTCTAGAATTCTATTGGGGTCTAAATGGTTAATTTAGCCAAACACCATTGGTGTATAACAGAGCCGGCGCCAGCCGAGTGGTGATGAGGGGGCATCTGAAATATCGAGAGGGGGCGATCACATTAACACACATAATGCATATTTCCCCACCACTTTTTGCAAGGGTCGATATTGTCCCCACCATATTTTAAATCATATTCGGGCCATGGATTTACCAATAGGCTACAAATAAATAAAACAGCTCTGCGAACTATCAAGCGGATACAGTGTTGCCTTGTGGCTCACGCAGTCTTCACACGGATGCGCGCTTCAATTCATTGCGGAGACTGAGCTATTTCTTCTGGTGAAATCACAAGACAAAATGTGCAAAACAGATCCACCCACTTACATACACACACACAGTATATATTCCAATTAGACTTTTGGGGAACAGTGAAGAATCATGCATTTGAAAATTGATTCTATTAAGTTTTGAACCATTTCACACAATTCACTTTTTACTTTTAATGACCAAAAACACCAAGCCCTAAAATATACTTATATGAAAGGGGCAAGTTCACAAGAGAAATTGTATTTGTAACAAATAATAAGTACTTAACAGAAATTCAGAAGCGTCAATCACATTAAAACAAAACTAAAAAACATTTTACAGTTTTTTACCATTGCCTAACATCAGAATAAAATAAATATTTAGCTATACCTTTGTCTAAATTTGATCGTTTTTGTGAGTATATTAGTCCACTATTATTATTACGTCATGCTGACTGAACTATATCAGCTGTCAGTAAAAAACAAACTGTTGCTCAAGTTCTCTGAAAATTCCCTTCAAGAAAGCCCTCACGTATCACATTGACATTCCACCCGGAACGGCGCGACAAAATTACACAACGAAGTGCTGTGAGCTGTTATCAGCCACAAGATTCCACAGCCTCAAATGCAACAATATCATGTTCTAAAACAATTTTGCACATTTGAATTAGTAGGCTATGTAGGTCTATTAATCTCAGGTCATAAAGATCATACAACTGTTTTCTCTAGAGCTACTTTCTCTACCGCCGGGTAATTCGCATTCTAATAATAATATGATTTTTTTACCAACATTGGAATGGTTTTACATTTACATAACCGAAATAATTACATAGCCTATATCACCTTGCAATTAGCTACCATATGGTCAATATCTGATTATTGTGAATTATTTTTAAAACGTCCTGACATGCTAGTTAAACCTGCATTTCTTTTGTGTTCGGTTTCCAAAAAAGCTTCAGTCACAGTCATATTTTTGCAACTTCAGATCTTCCGTCTTTATATGTTTTACCATTATGATAGCTAAATATTCATCAATTAATTTACCTAATACCGAAACTGTTCAGATCAAGTGCCCATTTGAGAATGCAGCTCGTCGGGAGAATAGCATCTCATAGCATATCTCAAAGGTGTTCCCGCACTGCGCGGAAATGAAAATATTGTTGTGTTAGTGATTATTAATAATACTTGTAAATAACCATTAGGTTATATAGTATATAATGTAATTAAAATGTATTGTATATTTGTATACACTGTTGCTTATTAAGCTTAAGTTTATCTGTTTCTTTTTTTTCAAGGATAAATATTCTCGGTTAATGTTTGTAATTTTCCAATAATTTTATAACACATACCACTATTTTAAAAGCTGCACATATGCAGCCTTTTATTTTGAAACGAACATTGAGATGTCCTATCCAGGCGCGAGATAGATAGCAAGATGACAGAAGGGGAGAGAAAGTAACGGAAAAAATAACGGACGGCAACCAGCGCTAGATATTATTTATGAAACAGTTTAACGTTTTTGTATATTGCAATGTTTAACACCAGGCTGATAAGGGCACAAGCTCTTACGTATGGAGGACCACGTCTGACAAAATAAGAAATAAATATATAAATAAATAAATGCTCAAAAAATAAATAAGCATACAATTAATTGCACAATAAATACAGTAAATAAATAAATCTAGGCAGTAATTAAATTATACAATGAGACATTAATGTATATATCTCTGTTAATTAGCTTCTTTATTTATTCACCTTTGTAATAATTACCTTATTTATTTATTGTCCGTTATAATTTTCAACTTTATTTATTTATGAATTAAATTAAATGATTGTATTTATGTGTACATTATAATATTTTTGTCTGTTTCATTCTTCCTTTGAATTAATTTTTTTACCCTATTTATTTCTTCAACGCTATTTATTTCTACCTGTCATATTTACATTTCTGTATGCATTTCTGCCTAATTATGCAAATGAGAAGGGGCTGTGTCTTAGGGGGAAAACGTCTGCCCATTTGTTGGTTAGCATTATACTGCATCAGTCGAATCTACATGGCTTTTCCCCACCAAAAAGCATTGTTTAGCAATTGGAACTCGGCAGACAGACTTACAGTTTCCGACCTCTTAATGGAGGAATTAGAACGCTATGTGTGTGATTAACCTTGCGACCGTGTTGAGAAGATGGGCCGCGTCCTCCAAACTATGAAAAACCAGCCTCATCAGGAGCGATCCGAATGAAGTTATAACGACCTCTCTTCCTAGATTCTTCCATAGTAATAAAAATGAATCGATACGAACAAACTAATGTTTGTCACTGTAGAGGCTACTACGAACCAAAAGCAATGTAGTGCATTAAAGTTTGTATGCTTTGAGCGGGCTAGAATTCACACTCGAAACGAGGAGGTGGCAGTCCTGACTCTGTTTCGGTGTTGCGGTAGCGTTTCGAAATTCAACGTGATTCATTCAGAGAATGAAGCAGTTGCCGCTTCTAACGTAATGGCAGGTGATTTTTCTGTACCAAAGCAACATTCGGAGCAGTGGTTCAAATGGAATTGTAGTTATTGGTTTGAAGCACTTCTCGAAACTTCAGTGTCAAACTGCCATCACTACTTATAACCTCATCGCCGGTAGCATGTAGTTTCGAACGATGCAGTATACTGCTAACCAACCAATAGGCTGAAGTTTTCCCCTTAAGACACAGCCCCTTCTCATTTGCATAATGATGCAGAAATGCATACAGAAATGTAAATATGACAGGTAGAAATAAATAGCGTTGAAGAAATAAATAGGGTAAAAAAATACAAAGGAAGAATAAAACAGACAAAAATCTTATAATATACACATAAATACATACATTTAAAAAATAAGTCATAAATAAATAAAGTTTAAAATTATAACGGACAATAAATAAATAAGGTAATTATTACAAAGGTGAATAAATAAAGAAGCTAATTAAAATAGATATATACATTAATGTCTCATTGTATAATTTAATTACTAGATTTATTTATTTACTGTATTTATTGTGCAATTAATTGTATGCTTATTTATTTTTTGAGTATTTATTTATTTATATATTTATTTCTTATTTTGTCAGACTTGGTCCTCCATACTTACGGTTGTTTTAATGGGATAAGTAAATTTAAAAGGAAACGTTAATAAATACCAGTTTGAGAGCCAAGTCTTTTTGTATCAGCCGGGACCGTTACAATACTTTATCAACTTTTAAGCAGAATTATTATCTGGTTCATAAGACTTGTGATTAAACATGTGCGTTTGTAACCACTGTTTTATGCATGTTATATTTTACTGACCATCGTCCCGTAAACGTCCCAAAGTTGGTTATGAACCATCCCAGACATTTTCGGGACGCCGTGTATTTCGAGGCCTGGTCAGTCGACTGAAATAAGAGGATGAAATGGGATCAGATCCAGATGGATTAAGCTGTGATAAAGCATTCTTGTTTATTTTTGTTAATATTCACTCTAGGAAGAAAATGCATTTGGCAAATGGGATTTTTAAATAGCATAGGCTATTTTATCATAAAAACTTGTTTAACATTAATGGTGGTCTGAGGGGGCGGGAGAGTCCCGGTGAGGGGACAGTCGCCCCCTCACGCCCCCCCGTGGCGCCGGCCCTGGTGTATTAATATATTTGAAAATGTATGGGTTGGGTTAAATATCTATAAGCAGAGAGAGCATAGAGCGTAGATGTTTTCTATGTACTTTGCTGACCGTTTCTACTTACACAGGAACACTCACAGAATGCAACTGTAAAGAGTTACTTTCATTATCTGATCGACAACTTTTTTATTGCACTTTTAATGCTAGCTTCTTTAAGGATTCTAGTGGTAATTGTGCATATGGCATAAATACTGGACTGTACAGCAAAAGCTAAAACCCCCTGAAATGGTTGATCGGTGGGCAGCATTCTGATTGGCTAATCAATAAGCAACGTGCTGATTGGACATTTTGGCCCTGTTTTGACTTAACTTGGGTTTTGTAACTCCAGTGTTGCACAAAACATTTGCAGACATTTACAAAATATTTCTACAGATGCTAACATTTTTTACACATTTACAAAACATTTTTACAGATGCAAAATATTTTTACACATTCACAAAATATTTCTACAAATGCAAAACGTTTTTACACATCCAAACATCACTTCACAAACTCAAAATATTATTGGCCCATATTTATACCCATAGTTGTCTTCCCATGTGTACCTCTCTAGAAGTCTCGTCTCTGCCCCAGACCACCACATTTTGTTGATGCTACACAAAATCTGTGCTCACAGTGCCCACATTCCTATCTCCACTGATCTCAGTACTGGTAAAAAAAAATTTACTTGCAATATGCCATGTACCTATGCTAGGTTTCAGGCTTGGTATCTGTCAAATCATTTTGCGAGGCCTTTATTAAATACATTCTAATCATTGAAACAGACACTGCTGTTGTAACCTATTTTTTTAAACTGACTTCAATTGTTTCAGATATGTTTATACATGAGGTAAAGTGTGCTTGGTTTAAATTATTTTTGTAGATGTACTGTAACATATCAAATTTTTTGTCAAGGGACTTCAATAAACCCACAGCCCACTATTGGGTATTGTACATAGATAATGTGGAAAATTCATATCCACCTTGATCATCAGCACATATTATTAATCTATAGTGTAATTTTTCACATGTATACATTTGTAAATAAACCATAATCACACCTCCAATCTTATCTCTTATAAATGGTATTAGGTTTAGAATTTTCATACTTGTAACATATGATATTTTTAAGCAATGCAGCATAACTATTCAACTATATAGGGTGCTTTCATGGACAAAGGATTAAGTCTAGTCTTGGACTAAAAAAGCAAGCTCAATGGACATTTTCATTCAAATTGATTATTTATTAGAGGACTTTGCCTAATCTGTGTCTGAAATCGACCATTCGACACTTACACTCACCTAAAGGATTATTAGGAACACCATACTAATACTGTTTGACCCACTTTTGCCTTCAGAACTGCCTTAGTTCTACGTGGCATTGATTCAACAAGGTTCTGAAAGCATTCTATAGAGATATTGGCCCATATTGATAGGATAGCATCTTGCAGTTGATGGAGATTTGTGGGATGCACATCCAGGGCACGAAGCTCCCAGTCCACCACATCCCAAAGATGCTCTATTGGGTTGAGATCTGGTGACTGTGGAGGCCATTTTAGTATAGTGAACTCATTGTCATGTTCAAGAAACCAATTTGAAACGATTTGAGCTTTGTGACATGGTGCATTATCCTGCTGGACGTAGCCATCAGAGGATGGGTACATGGTGGCCATAAAGGGATGGACATGGTCAGAAACAATGCTCAGGTAGGCCGTGGCATTTAAACAATGCCCAATTGGCACTAATGGGCCTAAAGTGTGCCAAGAAAATATCCCCCACACCATTACACCACCACCACCAGCCTGCACAGTGGTAACAAGGCATGATGGATCCATGTTCTCTTTCTGTTTACGCCAAATTCTGACTCTATCATCTGATTGTCTCAACAGAAATCGAGACTCATCAGACCAGGTAACATGTTTCCAGTCTTCAACTGTCCAATTTTGGTGAGCTCTTTCAAATTGTAGCCTCTTTTTCCTATTTGTAGTGAAGATGAGTGGTACCGGGTGGGGTCTTCTGCTGTTGTAGCCCATCCGCCTCAAGGTTGTGCATGTTGTGACTTCACAAATGCTTTGCTGCATACCTCGGTTGTAACGAGTGGTTATTTCAATCAAAGTTGCTCTTCTATCAGCTTGAAGCATTCGGCCCATTCTCCTCTGACCTCTAGCATCAACAAGGCATTTTCACCCACAGGACTGCCGCATACTGGATGTTTTTCCCTTTTCACACTATTCTTTGTAAACCCTAGAAATGGTGGGGTCTTCTGCTGTTGTAGCCCATCCGCCTCAAGGTTGTGCATGTTGTGGCTTCACAAATGCTTTGTTGTATACTTCGGTTGTAACGAGTGGTTATTTCAATCTAAATTACTCTTCTATCAGCTTGAAGCAGTCGGCCCATTCTCCTCTGACCTCTAGCATCAACAAGGCATTTTCGCCCACAGGACTGCCGCATACTGGATGTTTTTCCCTTTTTTACACCATTCTTTGTAAACCCTAGAAATGCGTGAAAATCGAAGTAACTGAGCAGATTGTGAAATACTCAGACCGGACCGTCTGGCACCAAAAACCATGCCACGCTTAAAATTGCTTAAATCACCTTTCTTTCCCATTCTGACATTCAGTTTGGAGTTCAGGAGATTGTCTTGACCAGGACCACACCCCTAAATGCATTGAAGCAACTTGCCATGTGATTGGTTGAGTAGATAATTGCATTGATGAGAAATTGACCGAGTGTTTCTAATAATCCTTTGGGTGAGTGTATATAGCTATTCTCTGCAAATAGAGATACTGTTATAAAGGCATATCCTACGGTGGTCCTGGATAGATACTGTTGTTTTCACTGCAATCCTCATTTGTCAAACATTATTCTAATAATTTGCTGTCAATAAACTGAATGAAGCTACATTATGTGTGGTTGACGAGTAAACCTACATGACGGTACCTCTTAATGACCAAGGTTGCACACCCCTTCTATACAATGTGTTCATCCAAATAATAATGTTTGATATCACTATTTATTTAGATAGAAGTTCTGAGATTTATTTCGTTATAGAGCTAGAACTTATTTAAAAGAGGTAATTGTATTTAAACATCATCCACATTTTTACATGGTTAAAGTATTTAGTATTTGTATCAGCAGAAGTGTATTGTCTCCATCCACTCCGGAAAAAAAGGGTAATCTGCCACTCAATATTGTCTGGAATACAAAAAAGGGAATCAGTTTGGTTGTTAAAATAGTATACAGAACATTTTTGATTTACGATGTCTAGATGTAAACAGTAACAGTTCGCCCCCCTACTGTAACTTTAGCAGGACAATTACCCAACCAGTAAGCATTTCACCTATACAATTACTGTCTAATATACCTCTAATATAACGTTAGTAGGCAAAAACACTACAACTACTATGATCACCGCCATGACGTATTGTACATTATTAGTACAGTAAGCTAATTATTGGAGAAGTGACTAAACAAAATTATGACTGTTGTGCTAGATAAGGTTTAGGTTAGCTAGCATAACTGCTCTTTCCCAATTTCTACACAAAGTCAATACGTTCTTAACATTTGGGAAGTTCCTAATGACCAGGTAAAATAAGTTCTGTAATTTTAGAATGTTTCTCATTGTCCCAATTTGAGGTAAAACACTGTAAACATTTACAGTAGATTTCCTGTCAAATTACAACTTTCTTACAGTGTAGTCATGTTTTAGTTTTGAGGAACTTCCAAAAAGTTGTGAACTCAGCCCAACCCAGAAAAGTACTGTAATCTATAATTACACTAACGTGTGGCATCTCTGGTCCCAATGCTAGCATACTCGCCTGCTATATACTTAATAGTAGGTAGGCTACTTTACCACCACCTGCGCAGTACGTACTTTTAGTATGTAGTATGCATATTGAGATTCAGCCCATGACTGTATATGACGGTAGCTCTATTATACAGGTCCTTCTCAAGAAATTAGCATATTGTGATAAAGTTCATTATTTTCCATAATGTAATGATAAAAATTAAACTTTCATATTTTAGATTCATTGCACACCAACTGAAATATTTCATGTCATTTATTGTTTTAATACTGATGATTTTGGCATACAGCTCATGAAAACCCAAAATTCCCATCTCAAAGAATTAGCATATTTTATCTATCCAATAAAAGAAGTGTTTGTAATACAAAAAAAAGAAAAAGTCAACCTTCAAATAATCATGTTCAGTTATGCACTCAATACTTGGTCGGGTATCCTTTTGCAGAAATGACTGCTTCAATGCGGCGTGGCATGGAGGCAATCAGCCTGTGCTTGACCTGGGGAATGCGGCACCTGTAGCCCATTTCCTGCACACGCCTGTGCACGTGGCTCTGGATGTTTGTACTCCAGACTCAGTCCACTGCTTCCGCAGGTCATCCAAGGTCTGGAATCGGTCCTTCTCCACAATCTTCCTCAGGGTCCGGTCACCTCTTGTCGTTGTGCAGCGTTTTTTGCCACACTTTTTCCTTCCCACAGACTTCCCACTGAGGTGCCTTGAT